>CAUYON010047699.1:0-13750 GCA_963573935.1 Arctocebus calabarensis
ACATGTGTGGTACATATTCGAAGGGTCAGGAGAAAACTTCTAAACAAGGATCAAAAATGTTTTCACATAGTAAACGAGAAAATATCATGAATGGTATGTCAATCAGGTTGATAAAATATCTCAGATTGCATGTGAAGCCCCCACACCGTACCCCATGGTTGAACTAATGTACACAGCTATGATTCAATAAAAGAAAAAAAAAAAAAAGAATAGGATGAAAAGTCCTTGAATGTTCATTCTTCTCCTTGAAATTCTGTGACTTCTATAAAATGATGTAGTTAACTGTTATGAATACATGTTATGTTTTATGATAAAGGATAAGAGAGGAAAGGAAACAATTTTGTTGTATGTACACATAACACAGACATACACATAACAAAATAAGGAGAAATACTCAAAACTATTAAAGTCATTCTTTCTGCAATTGGTCACATGGTTTGAGACACATAGTATTTATAAGTACTTTTTTCTAATATTGTATTTCCTTTGCCCTCAGCAAGCACCTTAGCTAGTCAGGTTCTCTGCCTGGGGCTGTGATATAAACCTTCATTCTGAAGGGTGTGAGTCATTAACAGTGCTACTTTAATTGGGTTGTTGTTGTTTTCCATTGTCTTTAATCACAGGGCCTGGTAAAATAAGATACACTTTAAGGGATTTTCTGCATGTCAAACATTTTCTTTCTGACTTCCATTCTATTTTAGTAATCCAATTGGTAATCAAGATCAATCAGTACTGTAACACCTGGATGATAATCTTGACTTTACTTCAATTAAATCATTGTTGTGTCTGCTGGTGGAAGAATTCCTCCCTTGGAACTAAGACTTCCAGACTAGCAGAGCATAAAATCATGGAAGAAGGAGGCAAAAATTTTGCTAGTATATCATTAGTGGTAATAGTGAATGGTGCTGCTTGAATTTCCACTCCTTGACTCCTGGACCTGTGAATCCTGGCACCATATACTTAATGCTAACTTGGACATGGTCTAGTCCTGCAAAGTACTGCCACTCCCTGGGGCTCTATCTGAATCCCCAAAAGGCCATTTCACTGTTCATCCAAGCCACCTGCTTCAGGATTATGCAGACCAAGGTGAATTTCATGAGCCTGAGCTCATCGCTGCACTTCATTTGCTGCGAAGTATAGTTTTTGATCAGAAGCAATGGTATGCGGAACACTATGGCAGTGAATAAGGCAATCTACAAGTCCATGGTTTTGGCATAAATACTGTGTTCAGGGAAAGTAAATCCATGTCCAGGGTAAGTATCTATTCCAGGAAAAATATATACATTTCTGGCAGTGGAGTAGGGCTTTTCCGCAAGGGAATATGATATCCCCTTCCTCCAAGGGGCCTATAAATTGGCTCAAATCTTAGAGCTGATTGAGAGAACATGACTCTGTTTTCATAATTCACATTAGATTTCTGTTTGATAGAACAGACCTTGCTAGAATTCTTCCCCTTGTATAAATTGGGAAATAATTTAGTAGATTTTCCATCTCTTTCTTTTCTAGAGACATCCATGATCAACTAGCAGATCTCTGTCTATTGGACCCATATAAACCCAACCTGACCCAATTTTATATTCCTCCACCATTATCCAACATGTTCAATGTCCATTTACACACATATCACCCAATTTCTGTCTGTGTAATTTGGAAACATCATGCTGTGTTTTCAGTGTGTAGTGCACTTTATCTTGAGTCAGTTTGTATCTTGCCTCCTTGGATGTGCTGGGACTGTAGTCTAGTTGCAGGTGCACAAGTGAAGAAGCATGGTGAGTCTTGAGGCAGATCAACAGTGTCTTTCAGGGAAGCTATTTCAGGAGAGGCTACTACAAGCTTCTTCAGGCAAAGCAATGTTAACTCTCTCAGAGAAGCAGAATGATCTCTTGTACTGGCCAAGGAGACAGCATAATTTAGGGGCTCAGTGCACCCCACTTCCCTTGCAATTTCCCATATGTCTCTATTTCAATTTTTATGATCTCATTCTTTCTCAATCAAAGCCCTCACTCAAACAGAAGACATGTATAAGATTGAGAATTCAATTTGAATTGTTATTCAGCCATTATCAGGATGAGACTCTGGGCTTGGTTCTCAGAAATCTCAACCTTGTGGCTACAGGAGATAGATGATTTTATCCAAGACAGACCTAGATTATATCTAGTCACTTATTATTCAGAGCAAGATCTGGTGATTTAAAGCATTGAGCACATTTCCTTCTCATACTTTCTCTAGTACAGTCAACCAATCTCATTATACTCTTTAGTTTGATCAAAATGTTGTACAGTATCAAATACATGGCCTTCCAGAACTTTTCCTTTTATAAGTATTTGATAAGGAGTATCCAGTGGTGACATTTTGGCCATCTTTATTGCCATATCATGCTATGGCTTGTCAGTGCCCTTTTTATCACTGGAAACAGTTATTGGTGCCTTTAAATCTATTGAACTAGAGAGCCAATTCCAGAAAGTCAAAATCAATTTAGAAAATTCACTCTTGATATTATGTTCTTTTAGGACCATGTCCATTATAAAATTCTGTATTAGTCAAAGTTCCACAAGAGAAACAGAACTAGGTCTGTCTCTCCACTCCCCCCCACCAAGAGATTTATTGAAAGGAATTAGTTTACTGCCGAGAGCTACTGAAGCAACTCTGAAATCCAAGCTGGCCATCCAGAAGGGCAGGTGGGAATTTCTGGACACAAGCTGAAGTTGTGGACCACAGGGAACTCAGAGAAGCATCTTTTTTTCTTTTAGTTCTACTCTTAAGGCTCTTGTACTGATGGAAATGATCAAGTGAGGCTCAGCCAAATTATAGAGAATAATCTTCTTTACATAAAGTTAACTGCCTGCAGATCTTAGTCATGTCTATAATATACTTTCTCAGCAAAACCTAGACAGCTGTTGGATTAAATGACTGGGGAGTATAGCCTGGCCTAGTTGACTGGGAGTAAAACGGATCACGTTATTCATCAAAGATGATTTTAAAATACAAAATACTTCTGTGCATGCTTTGCTTTAATTTTTGTTATACCTACTTCCAGAATACTTTAAAAGTTTACATCAGTGATGTTGCTCTAATGTATATATGCAATATTTTATATATGTATGTGTACACATGAAGCATGGAAATTCAGTTTGTGAACTGGCCAATGTGTGCTTACATTGGCAGTACCATGCAAACAACTTGATAAGATTTCCTAACCTTGGTAGAGCGGTGTCTCACAGTGTGGCAGTGTCTTGCTGAATGGTGTTCATTATTGTTGTTGCATGTTTTTGTTTGCCATCACAACAATGTAGGAGCTTGAGTTAGAGCAATGAACAAACTATAAATTTCTTGGTAAACTTGGCAAAAGCAGAAGTTAAATCAGGGTCATGTTAGTACAAATTTATGGGGATAATGTCATGAAGAAAACAGCAAGTGTACAAATTGATTAAACATTTTTGTGAAGGGAGAGAAAGTGTACTGATGAAGAGAAGTCAGGGTGGCCAGTAAGGAGCACAACTGATGAAAACACTACAATAATTCATCAAATCGTGTGTCAAAACTGTCAGCTGACTGTGAGAAGCATTGCAGGCCAAGTAAACGTTGATATGTTGATAGAGGTACAGTTAGGAAAATCTTAACTGAAAATCACTACTATGCTCCAGTTCACATGGCATTGTCTGTGAGGGAGTTTTTAACTAGGAAAAATAACTGTATTGGAACACCCTCCCTAATCACTGATCTGGCCCACACTGACATTTTTCTTTACCCAAAACTAAAGGAAATACTGAAAGGGAGACATTTTGATGGCATCCAGGACATCAAGGGTAATACAATGACAACTCTCGTGACCAGTCTAGAAAAAGCATTCCAAACTTGCCTTTAAGAGTAGACTAGGCATTGGGTCCCTCACTCCCAAGAGGAGTACTTTTAAGGTGATTATGATGACAGTCAGGAATGAGTTATGTAGCACTTTTTCTAGGATGAATTTGTGAATTTAATTGTCATACTTTTTTTTTTTTTTGAGACAGAATCTCACTATTTTGCCCTCGGTAGAGTGCCATGGGATCACAGCTCACAGCAACCTCAAACTTTTAGGCTTAAGTGATTCTCTTGCCTCAGCCTCCCAAGTAGCTGGGACTACAGGTGCCCGCTGCAATGCTTAGTTATTTTTTTTTATTGTAGTTGTCATTGTCGTTTGGCAGGCCTGTGTTGGTTTATAACCCACCAGCCTTGGTGTATGTGGCTGGCACTCAAACCACTGAGCTAGGGGTGCTGAGCTGTCATACTTTTTAATTTTATGTGTATGTGTCTGTGTGTGTGTGGATATACAAACACATTATATATCAAGATAGTATTTTTTTAGTCAAGTCCACAGGAGTGTGCCATCCATGAACTCAACTCATCCCTGTGTGTCATACTGTGTTATTGTGTATGACTGGTTTCACAGCCATTAAAGTTGATGTGGAATCTGCTTCACCGGACCATTTTTGCATGTTGTGGAAAAGAAAAGGATTTCACAGGTCAGCCCAAAGAAAATGAAGAGTGAGCAGATCTTGGATATGAGCACAGTGGCCAGTTCAGCAGGTGTGTGCTCTAAAGTGCCAGGACATCCTTTTCAAAGTTATTTACTCTCTTCACAAGTATCATCTTTTTCTCTAACTTCATCCAAACCAAGACCCAATCCTGCATTCACAGTCTCCAGGGCATAGGTCGGCTTCTACCATCGCCTCCTTCTCTCATTACGGAAAATTTTCTTCCTCCCTGCTTCTCCCTCCCCAGAGGTACAGGACCTAAAGAAGACCCCATTTTTCTCTTTATCTTTCTAAGTTTCCTGAACTGACACAGCAGAGGGACTAGAAGATACCAGAGGATGTCATTAAGCCACATTATTCCATCTCAGGTAGTTGTTTTTAGGATAGTTATTTTTAATTCCATGCACACATTAATGGCTCAACCTAGGCTTTGTAGTATATACCCCATTAAGGACATGTGTAGAAAATATCCAAAATAGTCATATGAACATTTACTTTTGATTGTTTCCTTCCTGTTATAACCTTTCCCCTTTTCAGAGCATCTACATTGCTTTGAGGATAAAGATCATTAGAGAGAAAATGAAAGAAAGAAACAGTTAATGTTCAGCTTTCTGACTTCCAAAACAGTCTTTCGAGAATCAAAAAGGTTGGCTAGAGAGAGAGAGAGAAAGAGAGAGAGAGATAAATAGATAGATAGATAAGCCTGGGACATAATCATTGAATTAGAAAGAAAACACAGACTGTTCAGGTCAAGGAGGCATCTCTGTTTCAATCACATAGCAAGAGGAAAAAAAATATATATGAAGAGACATGGCTGCACTCAATAAAAGGCAATTATTTCCATAGTCAGGACAATTATTTACACAGAATGGAAAAACAAATTGGTGAACAGAGAAAGAGGTAACACTTTCTTGTACTTTGAAAATGAAGTAGGCTGTAGTTCCAAGATTTTGGTTACTCCAGGTAAAGGGGACATGCATGGAGAGTCTTGGGTGGGTGGTGTGTATGATGTTTAGGTAAAATTCTTCTGCCACTTCTTTCTGGAGGCTAGAGTTCTTACTGAGCAGAAGCCAGAAAATGGTGGCAACATGGACACATAGACATATTTGTGTGATCAGCAGCTGTGGTCACCCAGCCACCTATGTGAGTCTGGTTCTTCATGTTCCCAGTATGGCTGCTGGTGACAGAACCTGGCTCTGGGGTAAGACTGTTCGCCAGGAGAGGCAGCTGCAATACCAAAACAAACAAGCAAGCAAAACAACTTATTGCCAAGTGAGTGTAAAAAGGGAAATAGAAAATTTTACCAAGCAAACAAAAGCAGGGAAAGAGAAGAATAGCAATAAAGAAAAAGCACAATCATCTAAAACCAAAACTAAAGTGAGAGATATAAACCCCACTAGACTCACAGGAAATGTAAATTGATTAAACTTGCCTATTAACAAGCAGGGTTTATAAAGTTGAATTTTAAATAAGTTGTTTTCATAAAAGAAACAAAAAAAACCCTATAATAACCACATAGAAAGATTCAATATAAAGGCGTAAAAAACAAAATAAATACTTGGTGAAAATCTGTATAAGGAAAGTAGTACCTGGAAAAATAAAATTTCAGACAGCATTACTAGGCTAAAACAGGCATACTCTATAGTTATGAAGAAAGAACAAACCAATCGAAAATTTTGCCAATCATGGACTCATAGGCACTAAAAAGTATAACCTTAAAGCTAATCAAAGTAAATTTTGCAGAATTACAAAAAATGAACAAATATGGAAACACTGGGGATTTTAATGAAACTCTTAAAAATTTATGAATGAAGGTGACAAAAAATAAGAATGCATATAAATGACTTAAACAACAATATTTAAAACACTGATTTATTATGTATAATTACTCACTGAATGGTAATATAGCTTCTGGTATGTCTACTTACCTTGTTCTATTCTTTTTTACATTCTACATGTACCATTCATGGATAAAAAGTAAGCAAGTGCTAAAATATTAAAAACTGTAATGTGAATGATAAGCACTGAATTTGTGATCATGGTATTCTAACATTTTCAAGGGAGAGATAAAGATTTGTAAGTTCTGAGGAATAGAAAAAAAACCCAGGAAAATCCCAGTGAGAGGAGTCTTGACTGAATTGGGGGGTAAGGGGTAAGATGAGTCATCGGTTTGCTGAAAGTTGAGCTGTAAGTCTTGAGCTGAGGGAGCAACAAGGAATATGTAGCAATCAGGAGAGAGGGAGAGGGAGAGAGAGAGAGAGAGAGAGAGAGAGAGAGAGAGATGGAGCCCTGTCTTAGTGTCCAGGCTGAGACACCTGGAGACTGAGGGTGCCAACTGGGCTGTTGTCTAACCCTCCTGAACTGCATGGTATGAAGGTAGGATCACCCCCACCCAAATGTCAATATTCTATTATGTTAATAACATACCCTACCCTTTGACCTCAATAAACAATGGCATCCTTAACAGACAGAGTCCTGTTGTAGTGTGGAGAGCAAAGCCCAGAACTGATCACATGGATGGTGAAATCTTCCCCATTACAAAGAAAACAGGAGACAAGTTCCTACTTTGAAGATGTTGTTTGTTAGAGATAGTTCCTTTTAAGGCTGATATTAAACAGAACAGACAGAAGACGAAGAAAATATTTTTTTTTCCCTGAGAGAAAAAAACAGCTTTCATTTTCAACTCTGAAGAAAATACCTTATGCAGAGAGATGCTATCAAGAGATGCTAAAATCTGTCTGTTTTGGACCCACAACCAATTTATATTTATTCAATAAAAATTAATCTATAGGAGAGGAATGCTTATTGGGGATTAGAAAAAGATAACCTTGTCTCATCCTTCATTCCTTCTGTTTCCATGATTTTACAAACGCCTCCATCCATCTTTCCTTCCACTCTTCACGGTCACATACAGTAGTGAATGATCCTGTCTAACACCAATCTCGGGAGTTCCCTTAGCAGATCCTCCTGTGCCCTGTAGTCTACCCTACTGGCTTCTGCTGCACTTGTGTTTCTCCACTTGGCTTTCCACCAGCAATTCAAGTAAGGTGTACAGCTCCCGTTGCTTCCTTCCCTTCCCATTGCATTTATTAACTGTGTCTTACCAGAGTCTACATTATGCACACCACGTGTACGGTGGTGAACAAAATAGAAACAGTGACTCTCTCCTGAGTCTGACAATATAATGTGGAACAGTGATATTTAACACCTCTAAAAATATAGGTACCAACTATAAAATGTGTGCTATGAAAGAAAATTATTTTGGTATCTGAAACAGAAAATAAAATAACGACAGGCTTTAGTTATGTTAGTGTGGTGGGGTGGCTCAAGGTAGCTGCTAAAATAATTGAAGATGGGGTGGTGCCTGTGGCTCAGTGAGTAAGGTGCCAGCCCCATATATCAAGGGTGATGGGTTTAAACCCAGCCCCGGCCAAACAGCAACAAAAAAATAGTCCCATCTACTTGGGAAACTGAGGCAAGAGAATTGCCTAAGCCCAGGAGCTAGAGGTTGCGGTGAGCTGTGACACCACGGCACTCTACCTAGGGCAATAAAGTGAGACTCTGTCTCATAAATAAATAAATAAATAAATAAATAAATAAATAAAATTGAATACAAGTAAGGTTGTAGTAAGAAAAAGAAAATATTTATTAATGACCTGTACAGCAAACCAGGTCCCATCCTAGTGACTGTAGGCACTATGGAAAGCATAGCCTCAGGTTTTATATGCAATTTTGAGGAGTAATCAGCTGCTTCTTATCTCCCAAGGTCTTAATTGACTCTTTTCTCAAAACAGCATACCTGAAAGGTCTTTAAAATAACCCTCTGGCAAAGTCTTAATAATGACCCACCTTGATGGTCTTAATCAGCCTCATTCCCATAGTAGCCCCAGTCAGCCTGACCCAGATCTCTAAAACAGCCTACCCTCATGCCTTATCTGGGCATATCTAGCTAGCCACCTAATATTCTCAGGGCTCTGGGAAGAAACCGACATCAAGTTGATGCTTCTAAAGGATGATGAACAAAAAGGGAGTTGCCAGGCAAGGAGAGAAGTGGGAATTATATAGCTGAAGAAACACATGATTTCTACCAGGAAGGAAATATCTTTCTTTGGTTTATACACATGAAAGAAAACTAGGTTTGTTTCAAATGATAGGAATCTCAAAATTTCTACTTAAAACCCTTCAATGCTTTTCTGAGTAGTTCTAGTAGTTCTGCCATCTAAATTTCACAGAAGAAATCAACAATCAGACTAATTTACTTATGACTTTTTTCACTTTTGAATTTTTGTTTTTGCAGTTTTTGGCCAGGGCCAGGTTTGAACCTACCACCTCCAGTATATGGGGCCAGTGCCCTACTCCTTTGAGCCACAGGCACCGCCTCATGTTTGAATTTCTTTTCTCAAGTACTTGTGATATTCAAATATTTTTCTTTACATTTAAGACATTCATCATGTGCGTTAGGATCTTTAGTTTTTCTAAGATTGTATCTTTATCTCAGCATATTTTTATTATATTTAATTTGTTTTGGTATCAACTGTTTGTTGTTTGCCCCTTCCTTCCTTCCTTCCTTCCTTCCTTCCTTCCTTCCTTCCTTCCTTCCTTCCTTCCTTCCTTCCTTCCTTCTTTCCTCCGTCCCTCCTTCCTTTCATTCTTTCTTGTCTCTCTCTCTCTCTTTCTCTACTCTGTCATCCTTGGTAAAGTGCTGTGGCATTATCATAGCTCATAGCAACCTCAATCTCTTGGGCTCAAGTGATCCTATTGCCTCAGGCTCAGGAGTACCTGGGACTACAGGTGACTGCCACGACACCTGGCTAATTTTTCTATTTTTACTAGAGATAGGGGATCACTCTTGCTCAGGCTGGTCTCAAACTTGTGAGCTCAAGCAATCCATCTGCCTCAGCCTCCCTGAATGCTAGGATTACCGGCCACTGCACCTGGCCTTTTCTGTTCTTTTTTTCTAAAGACAGATGGATTACTTAACTTTTTATTTGCTGCTATAAAATTACATAATATTACTAAACTTTTTATTTGCTGCTATAAAATTACATAATATTGGCTTGGCACCTGTAGCTCAAGAGGCTAAGGCACCAGCCACATACACCAGAGCTGGTGGGTTCGAATTCAGCCTGGGCCTGCCAAACAACAATGACAACTACAACTAAAAAATAGCCAGACATTGTGATGGGTGCCTCTAGTTCCAGCTACTTGGGAGGCTGAGGCAAGAGAATCCCTTAAGCCCAGGAGTGGAGGTTGCTGTGAGTTATGATGCCACAGCACTCTACCTAGGGTGACAACTTGAGGCTCTGTCTCAAAAAAAAAAAAAAATAATAATAACTTAAATTACATAATATTATCTCCAATTATTTTTAGCTTTTCTTTCCCTTCAATTTCTGACAGAAATTCATAAACTTTTAATGCAGAACCAATTACCTTCCTTATGGAAGAGCTAGTTTCTTCCTTCCAAAAATTGTGGGGCCCACATATGGCAACTAATCTCCAATCCTCTCAATATCCCCTGTGTCCTCACCCTATTGCCATGATTAATTAGATGAATGGACATCTATTCCAAGTCATGCCGAGTAGATTTTCTCTTGAGAATTTATAATTGAGATTTAAAATGACGTGCAAGTCTTAACAGTCAATAGTCTCTAACTCTCGGTCCTAGACCCTCCTCAGACTAACAGGTCGATGAGTTCACAAAAACTCCTATCTCTTCCTAATAATTCTTCCCTTTTCAGGTTTCGTTTTCTACAATTGTGTTTTTATTACTTTAGTCAAAATAATTTGCTGTCCAAGTCTATGTATCAGGAGAAATTTTTCCAGTCTTCTAAATGGCTGTTCATTCTAACCTATATGTAGACGATGAGAAAAATGTTTAAATAATTTAAAATTGATGAAAGACATTTTTTCTGCTTGAACAGCAGAAATATGAATGCCAGTTGCATATAATGAATACTCACATATTGAAGGTTTGAAAAGAAAGATAAAGGATTTAAAAGCATGATGAGACTTTGCTTCAGCTCCCTACAGCCTTTGATGTTCTCACAGGCAATCTGTTAAATCCCTGTCAGGCAGACAGAAAAAGAGGGAGGAGTGAGGGGGTCTGTTGTTTCCTACAGCAATGGTCCTTGTCACTTTGTCCAGAAGACATTATTTTTTGACCAAAATTTCAGGAATGAAATAAATGTGTTATTGTTTTTTGTTTGTTTGTTTGTTTTTTAATGGGCATGGGGATAGAATCCAAAGACTTAAAAAAAATTCAAAATATTAAGGACGCACAAATAATTTTGTTACATGGCTACTTCTATAACACTTATGTCAGGGCTTTTAGTGTGCCCATCACCCAAGTAGACTTTTAAATCAAAGCATACTGTTAACAAAATAAAGTGAGATAGAATGGTAGTGGGAAGATGAGCATCTTCTTAGTCCAGTAGCTGGTGGCTGTGAGGTGCACCTATGGGAGATCACTGCGCTTAGAAAAAAATAAAGAAAAAACCTAAGTCATTATCCATGTGGCTGTAGGACCAGTCAGAGATTTCCTCAGTGCTCTGGGAGCTTTGAGTCCTGTTTCTAGTTTCAGATGGAAGACGAAACCTTAAAACAGAAGTACAACACAACACAATAAAAGCAGAACATGAGATAATTCCATCTGGAGCATTTGCGTGTTAGCACAGACTATGAAAGAAGGAATTTTATTTGTATTTAACAATTTGTTAATATTAAATAAGAATAAAACTGCTACTCATTAAAATTCATGCAACGTAAGGGATGGTTCTTAGAGGGCAAATAATAGTCTCAAAGTCTTATTCCCGAAAAATAAGAAGGGTGAAAATAAATGAGCTAAGATTTCAACTTTAGAAAAACAACAAAAACACAAAAATAACACTATCCAAATCAAAATAAAGTATTATAAATCTAAAATAAGAGGAGATAGTAATAAAGAATTGAAGAACAGAATGAATAAAAAGAAAACAAATGTACCATGTAACCTCAGTATTGTCAATTCCTATATCTTTAAAAAGACCATAAGAATTGATAGCCCTCTAATAGGTATGTGAAGAAGAAAGTCCTAGATAAACAATATTAAGGGCACAAAACTTGCATTTTTAAAGATGCAGAGAATAAAATAATAAAGGCGATTACAGAGAAATGTGTCTCCATGAACTGGGGAATTTAGTGAAATTGATGTTAAATTGCAAGAAATAAGAATGTTTCCAGAAAATAGAATATCTGTGTTGCCTTATTCTCATCCCATTTATATCTTAATAAATAGTTATACTAATCATTCTTAGGAATAGGTTATTCTAAACATAAGAAAATTCTTTCAGAGACTTGAAAGAGAAGGTACTTTGAAACTCCTATTTTGAAGCTAATAAAGTTTTCATATTATTATAAGGGCAGGACATTAGGATAAATGGAAATCACAGGTCAATCCCGTCATGGACATATATGCAAACCCTTTTCCTCCCACTCAAAGTTAATAAAAATAGAATCCAGAACTGTACAACAAAGCGTAGTACATAATACATCTTCACCAAATTGGGTTTATTACTTATATGTGAGATTATTATGTGGTATAAATTTCCATACTGGCATATTTGAAAAAGAAAAATTTAACAAGTGTATGATCACTGTAATGGATTTTTTTTTTTTTTTTTGTGGAGACAGAGTCTCACTTTATCACCCTCAGTAGAGTGCCATGGCATCATAGCTCACAGCAACCTCCAGCTATTGGGCTTAGGCGATTCTCTTGCCTCAGCCTCCCAAGTAGCTGGGACTACAGGCGCCCGCCACAATGCCTGGCTATTTTTTTGTTGCAGTTTGGCTGTGGTGGGGTTTGAACCCTCCACCCTCTGTATATGGGGCCGGTGCCCTACCCACTGAGCCGCAGGCACTGCCCACTGCAATGGATTTTTAAAAATGATAAAATACAGCACCATTCATTACAAAATCTAACTGAAAAACCTCTTACCAAAATAGTAATAGGGGAGTGCGGAAAACTTCCTTAACTGATGAAGGATTTTTATTAATAAAATAAAAAGATCCCAATTTTTTTAATGATTATAATAATAAAGAGCCAGAAGGATGTACATATATGTGTATATCAATAAAACAAAGCGATTTATGAAGGTTAAGTCCAAAGTCTGCAGGGTGGGCTGGCAGACTGCATTCACGCCTAATGATCACGTGGTGGCAGAATGCCTCTTTGCTAGTGAAAAGCTGGATGAAGCCCACTTGCGTTATGGATGCAAAGTTCTACTTTACTGCTTTACTCAAAGTTCACCCGTTTAAGTATTTATCTTATCCCCAAATGCTCCCATGGAAACATGTAGAATAACATTTTAACAAATGTCTGGGCACTGTGGCTCACTAAATGGATACATACAACTAACCATTGCATGGCTTCTAATGTTTCTAGCTGCCATGTTTCAGAGATCCTGATGTAATAAGTCAAAACAAAACAAGCACAAAAAGGTGGAAAAATTAGAAAAGATAAAAACAAATTTTCATGGTCTTTCAATAATGTAATGGTCTTAAAGAAAATTTTCCACTAGAAAATTATTCAATTTAATAAGACTTTTTAGTGAATTTTGTATATATAATACCAATATACAAAAAAATTAATTTGGTTTCCAAACAGTATCCACAAACAATTAGAAAAATGCAATGAAATAGATACAATAGCATAAATGTATTTGGTACACCTGATATTTCACAAAAGGCATAAAAATCTTCATGTGTATAATTATACAAACTTTAAAAATGTAATTAAGAAAGAACTAAATGCATAGACATACTGATTTCATGAGTAGAAAGACCCATTTTCAGCATTATAGTTGCCATTTATTTCCAAATTGATTTATAGATTCACCATAATTGAAATAAAATATCATTAAAAAAATAAATTTGACAAGCTTATTCTAAAATGTATCTGGAAGAGCAAAGGGCCCCGAAAGGCCATAAATTTGTGGAGTTGCCAGTGGTAGGTAAAGTAGGTATATATGTAATGCAATCTTATATTGACCTAAGAATAAATAAATATTCTATCATAGGCACATAACAGAGACCCAAAAGCACACTCATGAATCTAAAAAGCTGGCATGGTTTAGACTGGCTCAGCAGATAAGGGAGGAAATTATTGACCATTCCTGTGAATCAATACAAATAAGTCCCTTGAAAAAAGCATTTCACAGGAGAAAAACCAGAAATGGTGCAAAACACGAAAAAATGCTCCA
>CAUYON010047702.1:0-23351 GCA_963573935.1 Arctocebus calabarensis
GAGACAGAGTCTCACTTGATCGCCCTTGGTAGAGTGCCGTGGCGTCACACTGCTCACAGCAACCTCCAACTCCTGGGCCTAGGCGATTCTCTTGCCTCAGCCTCCCGAGTAGCTGGGACTACAGGCGCCCGCCACAACGCCTGGCTATTTTTCTGTTTTTGCAGTTCAGCCGAGGCTGGGTTTGAACCCGCCACCTTCGGCACATGGGACCGACGCCCTACTCGCTGAGCCACAGGCACCGCCCTGTACCACAATTTATTAATCCATTCATGGGTCGATGGGCATTTGGGCTTCTTCCACGACTTAGCAATTATGAATTGGGCTGCAATATATAATTTATTATTTCATGCTGAATTCTGAATCAGTTGCATACTTCGAGACTAGAGCTTATCACAAGAGTTGTGTTCATTGAAATTTAGTTTTTGTGGCAAATTATAAAGTATAATAAATCCCCCAATTACTTAAGTATAATGTTTTCCAGGTTTAAATTGTGGCAGGGGCGTGATGTGGTCTAGCAATTCACATACTTATTTTATTTGCCATTAAACAAATTGGAATATTGATTTGGAGCAAATCACAGAATTTCTTGAAGTTGGTTTCTTTATCTTTCTATTCCTGATATTTTGTAATTCTCAAATTATGTACCACCACATTTCCAAATAGTCTGGTCATCTGATTTTCTGGAGTAAATAAGGCTTGATACAAAGCTTAGAGGACCAGAATGAAAGAGGAGGTGGAGTAAAATCAGAATCAGAAGTCTGCGCACTCTCTTCTTTCTTCTCTGTTGCTATTGCCCCTACATTTCTCCAAGATGGCACAGAAGTTATAAAACTTTAATTTGAGCTCACTTTTGCTGAATTGCAAAGTTCACGTACTATCCATTATACTGTAATGCTTCTTGTACGTGGCTGTCACTCTGTTTTCACTGGCTGATACCAGCAAATATCTGAAGGGTACGGATTTAGTTTGGAGAAAAGTAGCACTCAAACCTCCTTAGTTCTTCCTTATCCCCACCTTCTTGTGCTTTCTTCTATTTCTGACTTTAGGTTTATAATCACTTCCGTTCCACTCTGACCCAGTAAATCTTGATGGGAGTGCTTTCAATTCGTAGGACTGGGTTAACAGAAGGCCTTTCTTTTGTTATTGAAAATTGCCATAAAATCATTGCTTGAAAAAGAAGTGGTAGTGAATAAATGAGGATGTAGGGGGGTTAGAGAGAGGAATTTATGAATATGCATTTTGAGTAATTTATATGCTGAAATACGGTACTATTTTGTTTTAAACTAGATATATGGTAGGGAAGTATTGGGCAGAATATGAAATAGAAGTTGTATTGATAAATGCATTATTCTTATCCAACACTCCCATATCAGCTGATCATCCAATTCGCATTAGTTTGTTTTGTTTTTGATGTAATGCGTGAACCATTTGGGGGGCAGTCAGTTTGTCTAGTTTAGAGCCATGGTGTTTATTATGCATTTACTATGTTAACCAAAGGCTGTGAAATTAGGAATAAGTCCTTGAACTCAGTAGGCTTCTCAATCTCAGTACGTCCAAAACTGAACTCATCACTTTTCCTCCCAAATTTGTTATAATTTTTATATTTATTTTATTATTTAGTGACACTATTATTCAGTAAGTTCCACAAGACAGAAACCAAGAAATCATTTTTCTTTTTTTCCCCTTAGGTCATTTTAAGATGTAGACCCTGGCACCATTCATAGTAATTGTATACTTTTTGCTGTTAAAATTGTGTAAGTTTTTTTTTAATATAAATTGCTTTTGGAATTAACTTTAGTTTTCTTGTAGTTTTCCTTTTGTATTTTGAAGCTATATCTTTCTCCTTATATTTCATACCTTTTCGTAGACCCTAGAAAAGTCCTAAATACTATGCCTTTATTATCTAATGAAGAAGTAAGAGGACTTCTTCTTTTTGCTTATCTCACACAGTCAAAATCAACAATCTTATGTCTTAAGTATTTCTCAAAATTTTTCCTTTTCAACTGTAAGCCACTTCCTGAACTAGTTTAATAACTGCCTAATCTCCAAGTGTCTAGCCTTGCCCGTTCTAATGTGTCTCCCACAGGGTATAAATAATTCATCTTCAAACCTGATTGGATGATCAGAAAGGTTATTGGGTTGAATAGGGCACAGAGTTTCAAAGAACATACCTTACTGGATGGGATGACCAGGAAGGTTATTGGGTTAAATAGGACACAATTTGAAATGACTTACTTCCCACTGTCACTGGCATCTCCCTGTGCTTGCAGGGCCTGACTGTGCACGATGAGCTGTGTGTGTGATGTGAGCTGCTCTTTACGGGACTGTGTATTCCATGTATGCTGTCATACTGATTTCATAGAGTGAGAAAAGGGAGTCTTCACTGCCTGGCATGTCAGCTGTTCTCTGGATGAGATCTTTTTCCCCCTCTTCAGGTGCATCTTCGCTCGCACCCCAGCTCAGCCTGAATTCTAGGTCAGGCCTTACCTGAGTCTTCTGTCTCTGTTCATGTTCATTCCTTGATTCAGGTAAAATGATATTACTCACAGAGTTTGTTGTACAAAGAGAGCATATAGCTAGGCATTGACATGTCTGGAGTGTGTCATTGAGAAGAAGATGCTAGACTGGGCACTAGATTATGACTCATGAAGTGTTTCAAAGTAAATTTGAGGTTTTCTGTATGTTGATTTTTGACAAGATACTGGATTAGTGATAGTTTAATGAGATATCGTAGCAGATATCAATTACATATACCCTAAAATAGTTTTTGTTGAAAATATGTTTTCTTTATGGGTTTCATAGTTTTAGAAAGAATTCTTTAAAAGATATATTTTTAAAGGCATTATATAATTTTTCTCACTGAAAAAAAAATTATTAGGTTCAGTTTGGACATTTTTAATTGGTCTGATTTCCAGTTTACTAGCCCTGACTTCTGCTATTTCTGATCTACTGTTAAACCCATCTATTGAGTTTCTAATGTCAGATAATTTTCATTTGCTTCTTGGAAGTAGTGAAATAGGGAGGTTAAAAAACTAGTAGAGAGCTAATATGAGTGGTCATATGAAGTGACCTTCTAAATATTTGGCATGTATGCCCCCATTATATCGAATAAAAACCTAAACTATTTCTGGGTATAAGTGTAGTTATAAACCATTCATAACTGTTTTGTTTTGTTTTTTACTGTTTTTATCTCAACATTTCATTTTTTGTAAATGAGATTGCTGTGAATGCAAAAAGGCCTTCACTAATTAAACAAATTTGTAAGTGACATTTTCAGACTATTGGCTGTTTACTTTTTCCTTCCTTAACTAAAATATGAAAGTAGATAAACTATAGCTTTAACATTAGGATCTCACTATTATTTCTCCTAAGTCGTCCGTTTAACTTAGGACACACTTGCCTGAATTTTGTCCAAGAGTTTTCTTGGAAATACAAAAAACATTTCTTTGTAGACATGTTGCACATTTAATATCACTTGAGACTAAAGATATCTATTACTTTGATATATTATTGGGCTCACTGTCGACATTGATTCCTTTTGATATAAAATATGTCCTTTTCACAATGCCTTGAGCTAGTAAATACTTTTTTAAACCTATCACAAAGTAATTGCAATTATCTACTCTGACTATTAGGATTTTGAAATGAAATTGCAGTATAGATTTTAGAGTCAAACAAACCTGAGTTACTAGTTTCCTAACCTTGTTTTACATATTTAATCTTTTCAAGATTTAGTTTTCTAATTGTAAAATGGAGTAATCATCCCAGTACAACTCAAAAGAGAACTTGCTAAAGTCGGTTATTAGCAGCATCCCACTTTTAAGAATCATATTATCTATCCATTGACATGCTTTCACCTGTGTTATCTGATATTCAAAATAAACTCTACTGACTTAAACATAAAAAACATAAATTATTTAAAGAGATTCAGAAACGTAATCATAGTATAGATGATCAGTATCCTGGCGATGTTATAAAGAATTTGAGATCTTTCTCTTTCTGTTCATAGGCACTCAGCATCAGCTTTAGTCTAAGGCTGGTATTCCTAACAGTCAAAAGGAAGCTGACCAGCAATCAGAGCTTTAGGCTTTCCTGTTTATGACTAGCAGGAGAGTATAAGGGAAGGTCTTCTTTCTCATGCAGCATGCATCCTTTCCTTCAGGTTGATGAGGCTCCCCCAGCACGCCATCCCCCATCCCCGGGCCCATCAACATCTATGGGGAAATGTGTGTATTGATGGCATGTCTAATTGGCACCTGCTTCTAGAGCTGGGAAATGGCTCCGATTCTTCTGGAAGATGAGGCTTTGGGAGGAAGACTGACCAAACAAAATCTGGTTTTCTTTTCTTCTTTTAAATGAAGGAAGAAAGTTAGAGTGAGAGAAGGAAAATAGATACAAGTTAGACAGCCATAGCTAGCAGTGTTACAGGCTGTACTCATTAAGATAGTTTTCTGCTGAAGCAGTCAAACCATGCTGTAATTTTTGAAATCTTTTCATTTTTCATTCTGGCCATCTCTTATTAAAGTAGTATGTCTAATTTTAGTTTCAGTAACTACTGTAGTAAGAAAATCAGATGTGAATTCCAAAGAAAGTTTTATGTGAGGACATCAAAGTTCTGTAAGTTGTGCTATGATGATGTTCTTTTGCCTTTAGTATTTTCAAAACTTGATTTAAAATAGTTCCCAAATTAAATTTAAAATATTTTATAGGTTATATGGAAAACCCAATTATGTTACTAATCTTAGCATAGTGAAATCATAGCACTTTTTTTTTTTTTTTAGTAGAGACAGAGTGTCACTTTATCGCCCTCGGTACAGTACTGTGGATTCACAGCTCACAGCAACCTCCAGCTCTTGGGCTTAGGTGATTTTCTTGCCTCAGCCTCCCAAGTAGCTAGGACTACAGGCACCCGCCACAACGCTCGGCTAATTTTTGATGGAGTTCAGCTGGGGCCAGGTTTGAACCCATCACCCTCAGTATATGGAGCCGGCGCCCTACTCGCTGAGCCACAGGCGCTGCCCTTTCTTTTTGACACAGTCTCTAGCTGTCACCCTGGATAGAGTGCAGTGGCATCACAGCTCACAGCAACCTCCAATTCCTGGGCTCAAGCGAGTCTCTTGCCTCCGCCTCCCAAGTAGCTGAGACTACAGACACCCACCACAACGCCCACCCATTTTTTGGTTGCAGCCGTCGTTGTTTGGCGGGCCCGGGCTGGATTCCAACCCGCCAGCTCAGGCGTACATGGCTGGCGCCTTAGCCTGTTGAGCCACAGGCGCCAAGCCTCGATAGCCTTTTGACTAACAGATGCCTTAAAATATTTATCCCCAGTTTTTCAAGGCCTTTCATGGTAATTAGAGGCTTAGTTTTCATGTTTAAAATGGATAATTAAAATAATTCCCCTGAAAACTGAATAATCAAAACATCAGCATTTCTTGAGCTTCTGTATCCAGCCAAGTACTGTTCAAGTGGATCAAGAAGGAGGACATCTTTTGTATTAACATAGATGGGGCTGAAACACATTCTTTTCAGTAAAGTATCACAAGAATGGACAAGCAAATATCCAATATACTCAATACCAATATGTAGCCAGTAGATGATGAAATTCACACCCACAAAGGAGGAAAACTTATTTGAATTCAAGTCAAGGAGAGGGGGGAATAAAGGAGGGGGGGAGAGGAAGGGGGGATTGTGATGTTCCCACTGAATGGGCACAGTGCAGGGGTGTGTGGTGCACCTTTTCATGCAGGACATAACTATAAGAGAGACCCTACCTAACAAATTCAAATATTGTGATTTGGTTGAATGGTACGCTAACATTAGCCTGAAATAAAAAAAAAAAAAAAGAAAGAAGACGTTTTATCAAGCTCTTAAAGATACTTTAGAAGCCAGTTTGGGATGAAAAATGAGCATTTGGGAAGAAAAATTGGCCACAGCAGGAATATATAGAACAAAATGGAGTGTTTAATGTATGACAAGCTGCTGGGATGGAGGGGTGGGTGCAGGAAATTTTAGCAGTATGTGTTCTAGGAGAGCCTGGTCTTTTATGTTTAAGAATTTATACTTTATAGGAAGTGTGAAGACAATGTGGGTGCACTTGGAATTTAGAAAGATCATTGTTGGAGCAATAAGAATGATGGAAAGAGTGGTGGGAACTAAAATTACTGGAATTTTTTAGATAATTAATTTAGTGAGCAGTTTTTCTTTGCCTGTGGAAAACTGATATTTGAAAAGGTTTCTTGATATGTTATGAATTTTAAAGGTTCATTTTGAGGAGAAGTGTTACGTCCAAATTTGGTAACTCCAGGGACTTTTTGTTATTCTGACTTATGTTAGTTTCTGTAAATTGAGAGATCAACCAAAGTCTTAATAATCCCCACATTCTGTTTCTGGGTCTTCTGGGACTATTTGGACTTATTCCAGAGAATGCTTTATACCTATCTATAAAATACTTGTTTTTTTCCTGTTGATTTTACACTGAACATCAAAATAAGAATTATTTGGAAAAAATAATTTTATTTTATTTATTTATTTATTTATTTATTTTTTGAGACAGTCTCCCTCTGTTGTCCTGGGTAGAGTGCTTGTGGTGTTGCCCACAACAACCTCAGTCACCTGGGCTCAAGCGATCCTCTGGCCTCAGCCTCCTGAGTAGCTGGGATTATAGATGTCCACTGCAACACCTGGCCAATTTTTTTATTTTTAGTAGAGACAGGGTCTGGCTGTTGCTCAGGCTGGTCTCAAACTCCTGAGCTCAAGCAATCCACCTGCCTCTGCCTCCCAGAGTGCTAGGATTACAGGTGTAGCCACTGTTCATTGCCTGGAAGAATTGTAAATAATTGAGAACAAATGAAAATTTAAACACTAAAAAAACAATGTTTGGACAAATTACATTTTCTTTTAAAATATGTCATAATTCTTTTTTTTTTTTTTTTTTTTTTGGTAGAGACAGAGTCTCACTTTATCGCTCTGGGTAGAGTGCCGTGGCGTCACACTGCTCACAGCAACCTCCAGCTCTTGGGCTTAAGAGATTCTCTTGCCTCAGCCTCCCTAGTAGCTGGGACTACAGGCGCCCGCCACAAAAAAGCTCATACTTTTTTTTTTTTTTTTTTTTTTGCAGTTTTTGGCCAGGGCTGGGTTTGAACCCGCCACCTCCGGCCTATGGGGCCGGCACCCTACTCCTTTGAGCCACAGGCGCAGCCCAATGTCATAATTCTTATTTGATAAATTCTTAAACTTAGACCGTATCAATCTGAAAAATAAAATTTATTATACAGAACAATATGTATGATATCATACTACCTAAGTGAAATTTTGTTTCTATATAGGTATATTTGTAAGTAGAGAGAGTTGTCTAAAAGAATGGTTACCAAAATGTTTAGTGTATATCTTTAAGTGCTGAACTTAAAGGTGATTTTTAGTTCTTTGTCTCTTTTGAGTTGCTTTTTTTTACAATGCACATATATCATTCCACAGAAAAATAACTCAGTAGAGCTATTTTTATATTGAGAAGAAATGAAGACATTAGCTGCGCCCTGGGGTCAAAATGAAAGACAATACCTTCTAAATTTCTAAAGAGTTGATTATGAACAGAATATATCAACTTATTTAGATAATTCCTCAGAAGCAGGATTCGTCAGCCCCAAGGCAATAGATAAAGAAGGAAGGTCCTTTGTTTACCCAGTGTCTGTGCAGGAGAGAAGTCTTGACCCACATTGTCAGTGCAAGGTCTGTCTGCCATTAAGCATAATCAATTAGATGTTTTTCCTGCAATACTTCTCAGGGCCTATGGGTATTGTTAACAGGACTGGGCTGCATTTCCCAAATTCAGTTGCTCATGAGACCTTCTTTTCCTTAGCATCATGGGATCTCTCAGTGGAGTACACATTGAGAATGTTTCATTAAACCTTTGATCGCTCATTTCCTCTTGCTCTGGACTCCCTGCTCACCAAGCTGCCTTCTGATAAATGACTTCCCATGCAGTCTATCTAGATGAGAGAGAAAACTTAAAATATATAAGATAAGTATTGAGGGCCTTTGAGTTATTTCTCATTTTTGATTAACAAATTAAGACTTTGCTGGGAGTAGAGGGAGAAAAAGAAGGAAGCAAACGTGTTTCTTCTGTTTGGCAAATTCAGATAAATGTATGTATACCTTCCCTCTCATTTTTTCCCCCTATATTTCCTGTACCCTTTTTTTGATTAATGAATTTAAAAGACTATTTTCTAAAGTGTTAAATTGATAGGAAAAAAATGTTTAAGGACTGATCACCTGAATTTGCCTCACTGATTCTTTCTCTTCCTGTTTTCTGGATCAGGAGACACTTTCCTCCTATCCAGAGTATTATGAACCATCTGCCTACAACAACCAAGCACTGTTTCGATGGATTACAAAAGTGCACTTTTTTGTCTAACTCTTTTGCTAGCCTGGCTTTTGCTTGTTCTTGTATCTTACTCATTTTTAAAAATAGTTTTTTGAATTATAATTAATATAGCAATTCATCCATTTGAAGTGTACAATTCTGTGGTTTTTAACACATCCACAAAGTTATGCAACATAAGCAATTCTAGAACATTTCATCACCCTGAAAAGAAATTCTATCCATTTGCACTCTCTTTCTATTTCTCCTCAGCTCTCTGAAGCCCTAGCCAAGCAGGACCAGTCTACTTCTGTGTCTATAGTTGAGTATATCTTGGATACTTAAAATAATTGAAACATGTGATCTTTTGTGACTGTCTTCTTTTTCTTAGCATCATGTTTGGTTCCTCCATGTTGTAACATGTATCAGTATTTTATTCCTTTTTATTAGTGAATAATATGCCAAAGTATGGACACCATATTTTGTTTATTAATCAATTGATGGACATTTGGGTTGTTTTTCCACTTTTTGGTTATTATGAATAATGCTGTGTATAAATTTTTGTATAAATATAGTTTTCATTTCTCTTGGGTATATAACTAGAAGTAAAATTGCTGGGTGTTGTCGTAACTCAGAAGTAACCGTGTGTGTGTGTGTGTGTGTGTGTGTGTGAGAGAGAGAGAGAGAGAGAGAGAGTCAGTCTCACTCTGTCTCCTAGACTGGAATGTAGTGGTAGTTCACTGCAACTTCCAATTCCCAGGCTCAAGCAATCCTCCTGGCTCTTCCAAGTAGCTAGGATTACAGGCACATGCCTATATCTGATTTTTTTTATTTTTTGTAGGCTGGTCTGTGTCTGTGTTTCCTAGGCTGGTCTCTGTCTCCCTCGTAGCATCAATGGTCCTCCTGCCTTGGCTTCCCAGAGTTTATGTGATTACAGGTGTGAGCCACTATGCCTGTTCAAAAGTAACCCTTTGAGGAACTGTCAAATTGTTTCCCAAATTGGTTATATCATTGCAATCCCACTGGCAGTGTATTAAAATTCCAATTTTCCTACATCTTTGTCAGCACTTATTTCTTTTTGAACATAGACACCCAAGTATGTATGAAGCGGTATCTTATTGCAGATTGATTTGTAATAAGAATGGTACTTCATTTCTCAGTTTTTTATTATCATCAATGGTGGGGTTTTTTTGTTTTTGTTTTTTGAAACAGAGCCTCAAGCTGTCGCCCTAGATAGAGTGCTGTGGCATCACAGCTCACAGCAACCTCCAACTCCTGGGCTCAAGTGATTCTCCTGCCTCCGCCTCCCAAGTAGCTGGAACTACAGGCACCCACCACAGCACCTGGCCATTTTTTGGTTGCAGCTCTCATTATTATTTGGTGGGCCTGGGCTGGATTCGAACCTGCCAGCTCAGGTGTATGTGGCTGGCACCTTAGCCACTTGAGCCACAGGTGCAGAGCCTCATCAGTGGTTTTTATTCAGTAATAGTCTGTCTATTCAGATTTAAGTTCTCTCTAAAGTATGCATACATGGCAATGGTAGAGAAAAACGAAAAAATGATGTCAAGATATATTTGAATTTTTTATTTTTAAGGTATGGCATAAGGCAATTACACTGAGCCTTTCATTTAGGAGGAAGTTGAGTTTCAAGTACATTTTGGAGCTAATCAATAGGAACTTTCCCGGGGTATTATTCTCCAACTCAGAGATTATGTAGTTTGGAAGAGCAAACTAGGATCTGACTTGTGTGTGTACCTTAAGGTGCAGTAGGAGACATACCAGATTAAAATCTGTTTTTTAGTAACCAGATATAACCCCAGAATGTGTTGATAATGTGATTCCTTTCCTGTGAATGATTTGGTATACTCAAATATTTTATTAAGGGACTTAATAGTTTGGGTTGTTTGTTTTTTTTTTGTTTTTCTTTTGCAGTTTTTGGCCTGAGGTGGGTTTGAACCTGCCACCTCCGGCATATGGGGCCAGTGCCCTACCCCTTTGAGCCACAGGCACCACCCTGGGACTTAATAGTTTTATAAATATGATAATAGCTAATGTTTATCAAATATTTACTCTTCCAGGCATTATGGTAAATATGTGAATTATTTTTCAGATTTCCCAATCTTTTTCATATTGTGGCACCCATTGAAAATAATGTCGTATGGTTCATTGAGATAAGTGCACAAGGCTAATCATGGCCTGATCCATGACTGGCCCAAGGATTTCAGTGAGTCAGCCCCTCTCTGGCCTCTAAATGGGCTGGATAAGCTTGATATCTCCTAACTTGTAACCTCTGTCCATGGGAATAGGTTGGAAAACTTACTATCTACCAAAAAAACCAGTGTGGTAGATGCTGTTACTTTTCCACATTTTACAGATGAGAAAACCAAGGCTTAACTTGCTTAAGAACAAAATGCAAAGAAACTCAAAAATATAACTTGTTAAAAACATCAAAAAAACAGTGCTAAAACACGCAGCCCTTTATTTTAAGTAGACAAGGGGTGTGACACAAGAGTTAACTTAGCTTTTAAAGTCAATGCCTGTTTAGTAATTAAGATTTTCAAGTTATTAACTTATTAACACCTTACCACTTTTATAAAGCAGATAAACCTTTTTTAAATGCCTTTAAAGAGATTGGTTTCAACTAATTCTCAAGGGTTAAATTTCCATTCCCCACCCCTAAAGGAAAAAAACCCAAATTAAGTAGATTTGAAGTTTAATAATTTAAACCAAAATTTCATTATAAGATCATTTATTGATAATTTGTACTTATAAAAATTTTTATAAATCTGGATAACTTATTAAAGAAAAACAGTAGTAATTCTGTATAAAATAAGCATATTTGAATTCATGTCACTAAACACTATGATTGTGAAAACAACACATAGATATGGTAAAAAAAAATTTCAAATAGGAGAAAAGTGTTCATGATGGTAAATTAGTTTCACTCCCTAGAGATAACACCATTCATATTTATTTATCTTTTCAGAAGTTGGTCATGTGTAAACTATACACTGTCTTTTTATGGCACGTATGCATATTCTATTTTATATTAAATGATAGTTGCTAAAGGGTAGCTAATCATAACAGCAAAGATGATCTCTAGTCAATGCAGAGGTTTGCCCTGTTGTCTGCCTGACTCCATGGTTGTGTGATAAACAGCTAATGCCTGACAAAAACCATCATTACTCTGTTTATTTAGTATTAGCTGATGATTGGCAATTTATGAACATGTTGAGCCAGAGTCTGTGAGTTTGGCTTCAGTGCTTATGATGGGGTTTGATAACTGGTGATCCAGTGGACACCCAGATGGTAAAACAGGACTCCTTTGAAGTCTATAAATGGAATTGCCATTTAATCTGTTATGCCTCTGTGCTTCAAATGCTGAAAAGATTACCTTAAACAGGGAGTTCCTGTGAAAAAGTTATTTAATCTTTATAGTTCTGAAGATTTAGCATGAAGAAACTTGCTCCTATATTAGAAAGTGACAAAATGTATTGAAATAAAGAATGTAATTTTGCTAATGATGAAAAGAATCAACAATTGAATCTCAGACTATTAGGTTGACTTTTAAGTGAACTTGGCCAAAGAGTTCCTGAGTGAAACCAGAGAATTGTGGTAGATACTGGTAAAGGGGCTTTCTCACTTTTAAAATATAAAAATTTGTTGAAAGCTTTTTTTTCATCTTTCAGAAGAAGGATCAAAAGGAACTGGGGAAGGATTATGCTGCTAGTAGGCGTTGATGTGTAATGTACTGTGTGTTCTTTTGATCTGATAGCTTATGATAGGTTTAGCTGGTTGCCATGGTTTCATTTCATTTCCTGCAAACCTTCTTGTTGTGCTATTTGGAATAAGTGGAAAAGAACTTTCTGCAGAATATATTTTCAAAAAATATTTTTCTGCTTTACTTGTTAAGATTATCAATCACGTTATGGGAGATTTTCTAGGTATAAGAGTAGGTGATAACATACATGATGACAATTTAATAATCCTATAATATCAGAAAATTGATATTGATAAAAAGGATAGCATAACTTATTTGAAAATATAACATGTTATCAGTGCTATAAGCTTTTTAAAAAGAAAACATTGGTAAGATAATTCTAGTTTACATGAGGCACCTTGATTAGCTGTGCTTTAATACAACAAACTCTAGAAAATAATTGATATGACACAGTGGGGAATGGGTAATTTAACATAAGGCATTCTTTACTTAAGAAAATAGATGTGTTCTTGAAAATGTACTGCAGGTTGAACAATATACACAAGAGAAGATAGTTACTTAAAGAGATTAGTATTTTTTCCCTAACATATATACAATACAGAAAACATTAAAACTGTAGGAAAGCACAAATAAAAGCAAGAAATCACCCTGACTCCCACTACCCAGAGAAATCACTGTTAAAATTGTGTATGAAGTTCTAGTATTTTCCTGAGATATGCAGAAATGTCTTTATTCCAAGTATTTATGGTATGCTTTTTTTTCAGTTGGCTGGGTATCATGAATATTTTCTACATCAGTTTGTGTATGGGAAATTTGCTGTTTCCGTTAATTCTGTATAAGGTCAAATTTCACCTCCCATTTTTTTAAACTCAGAATTTCTCGGTATATTCACTTATTTAAATTTAGCTCTATCCATGAATTCTTGGTTTTTATTAACATGTGCATTATTGAATATATATAAAATGCAGAAAAGTAGGGAAGGGGAAATACTACCTATAATCTCATCGATTAATAGATACTAATACTGTTTTGGGGATTTAAAAAAAATATTTTTCTTTTTATATTCCTTTGTTTTGGAAAATTGTAGTTCTAGGTGCTGGGAATACAAGGATCAACTAGACAGTCAAGGTATTTGGCCTTATGGAGCTTGATAGTTTATCAGGTAGAGAGAGGATTAGACTTTAATGAAATTGTCCCACAGATACAAAGCTAAAAACAGGTGACTGCTGTGGAAAGAAAACATAGTAGCTGTCACTGTGTAAAGAAAGGGGGGTTCTGATCTCAGTCCACGGTTTCACTCTAAATCTTTACATTGCAGTCAGGGCAGGTTTTTCTGAGAAAGGAAGTTTGATCTGAGAACTGAAGGCTGTGTGAGAGTGATCTATGGGAGGAGTGTGAGGAAGAGGACAGAGAAGAGAGTGCGCCTGGCAGGCAGACCAGCATGTCTGTATAAGGGCTGTAGTGCCAAACTGGGAGGCCGGGTGTGGGGGGCTCAGCGAGCTGGAGAGGGAGTGAGGCAGCACCTTCTGCTTCCGGCAGGCCGAGTTAAGAACTTTGCTCTTTATCCTAAGAGCTGGGTTGTGGCATGACCCAAGTTTGAATATCCTTTTGGTTTCAATAGGGAAAACAGCCAAAGGATACCAATAGTAGATGTGCACAGAAAATTACTTGTTTGTTCTATTTTTTCTTAGGAACCTGTTTGTGGGCATTGCCATATATATTTTGTGTACATTATATATGCAGCCATTTTAATATCTACTGTGCATGTTTTATCTGGTTTTCCTGGTCTTTTAATTTTACATGGTTCCACTTTCAGGGAATCTTTTAAGGTGATTTATTCCTTATTTCTTTAGCCTAAAAAGCATCCCCCCTACCAGAAATTTGATCGTTACATTGATTTTTCTTCCAGGTTTTGTAGTGTGTTTTATACATTTAACTTTTTAATCTTTCATGAATTTGTTTTTATATTCTATGAGATAGATATATTTCCCAAACTATTCTATGGAATACTTTCTTCAGTATATTAATAGGTGCCACCAAAGTAAGATAAAATGAATTTGGGAGTTGTTGCACCATATCCCTGTGCTGGGGATATTTTTAAAGGTTCTGAAAAGTCTTAGAGTAAAACAAAATGAACACCACATATACACACAAAAACTGATAGTTTGTTCAACTTTCTATAATAAGCATTTCTCTAAACTTTTTAGACCACAGATAGTACTTATAAATGCCTCACAGAATACCATGGATATAATCCTAAATAGATGTATTTGTTAATGGCTAAC
Source organism: Arctocebus calabarensis (assembly GCA_963573935.1). Lineage (NCBI taxonomy): Eukaryota > Metazoa > Chordata > Mammalia > Primates > Lorisidae > Arctocebus > Arctocebus calabarensis. Next base: position 14,363 of record CAUYON010047702.1, read on the forward strand.
TAGTGCTGTGGAGTCAATCTGGGTAGTTCTTTCTTTCCGAATTGTTGGGAATTAGTCTTACCATTTTACTGCTATTGACTATACTGTGGAATTTGACGAACTTCTCAAAATTGAGGTTATGTTTATTTTTCCTGTCCTTAATCCTAGTCAAAAAGGCATAGTTAAATAAATTAGATGTTGGCAAACCTTTTCTGTAGTGTAAAGGAACTAATAGTAAATATTTTAGACATTGTAGGCCAATTGAGAATATGTGTTTTAATGTTATATAGGTACAGATATAGCTATTTTAAATGTAGCCATTTAAAAAATTAAAATCCATGTTTAGAAAGAATTTCTGAATCTATAGGACAAAAAAGTAAAATAAAATCCTTGCTTAGCTTGTTGGTCGTACAAAAATAGACAGTGGTCTAGATTCAACCCTCAAGCTGTAGTTTGCCAACCCCTGACAGACCACTGTGTTATTAATACTGTATTTGGCAAATCCTTGACCTTTATTAGAGTTTACTTTCATATTGAGTCAAGGACAAGAAGGTAGTTTCCAAATGTTAATGTTTTTATTTTCACTTTGCTTTTGTTGTTCAAATATAATTGCTATAATTTCTTATCAATGATTTAAAAACTTATCTATACCATTACTCTTTCCAATTTTTATATATCTTTCTTTTCCCAAGTGCCCTATCTTTTCAGTTACCAAAATTTTTCCACTATGAGACTTCTTATAACACGTTTTTATTCAGAAAGATCCTATTGGCTTATATGCACATTTAAAAGGAATTAAGAAGGTGCCAGAGTGGTATGGGAGATCCTGTCCCACTGGCATTTCAAGAAGTTTTAAAGCTGTGTGACTTGCCAGAGGATTTTCTGGAAGTTTTCCAAACAAGGCCAATTCCCATAAAAATAACTAAAATTATGCTCTTGATTTTTCCTCTTTATTATTACAGGTAGACAAAAGGATATTTGGGGGTGGTAGTGGTAGGTAATGGAGAATAGTTCAGGGCAGAGGTTCTCAATCTGTGGGTCACGACCCACAGGAACTGTATTAAAGGGTCACGGCATTAGGAAGATTGAGAACCACTGGCTTAGGGACTTCTGCATATACATTTTTTTGTTTCATTTATTTTTTTTTTATCATAACATTGTTAGACAAGGCTAGCTAGTACCATGGTATCACGTTTTAAAAATTTTGTAGCTCTATACCCAGAAAGATGTAATATCATAGAAGAAAGTCTCAAAGTAACGAAACTATTCTATCTTTACAGTAAGGAATGAGAATTGGGATTAGCTTTGTCTACAGATAACTAAATAAAAAGTTAGAGTTTCTTACACAAAGTAGATGGGTACATGGGAAATATTTCATGGCTCATGTGGCTCTCCATGAGGTGAGAGGCCCATAGTTCCATTTTGTTGCTTTGCTGTGTGTGACTTCCAGGTTTCTCTCATGATGGCTGCAGAGCACCAAACTTTATATCCACATTTCAGGTAATAAAATGGTAGAATTCTAATTTTACACTTCTACCAGCAAGACAAGGGAAGCTGACAAATGTAGTCTTTAGTGTAAGGAGCCATTTCACACTTGAAAACAAGGGATTCTCTTATTGAGGACAAAAAGGAAACAGATATTGGGAGGCTATCAACAGTCCTCCTGCAGAAGGAAAGATGGATTTCTGTCAGATTTTGCCACAATTTAGAGGCAGGTCATTCATTTTGGGCAAACTAAAGGGTAATTCTTTCCTTCCTCCCCCTTTTTTCACCACACACCTTTTTTTGTTTTTTTTGGCTGGGGCTGGGTTTGAACCCACCACCTCCGGTATATGGAGCCAGCGCTCGACTCCTTGAGCCACAGACACTGCCCACCACACCCCTTTTTTAAATGATAGTCTCAGAAGAGGATAAATTATGAATCATTTCCAAAGAGCCTATTCTCTTTAGATTGTCAGAACTATCTTGTTTAGTGAGTTTTTAGTTACATTGTAGTTATTTTTGTGTTTTCTATCAAATTATGAGTTTGTTTCCCTGATAAAAGTACATACATATGTATAGAGTTTAACTAGCCACAAGATTGGCTGATGAAACTTTATATTGCTTTTAGAAACTAATATGGGATAGGGAGAATACTTAACTACATGGAACTAAACTTTGGAGTATTTTAATTTTTTTTTTATTATCCTGCCAATAGAACTAAAATACCTTAGAAATGTCTCAACAAAATACCTTTATATGTATGTATATATAGAACATGCACAAACATACAGATTTGTTTTCTCTGAAAACAGATACCAATCTTTTGTCATAAATTTATACTGCCAGCCGTTCAAGGACAGGCTTCTGCTCTGCCAAAATACAGAAGAGTGAATATTTCTTTTTAGATTATAATATGCAAAATAATAAAAACTTAATAAATGTACACTTGATTATTTCAATGCTTATTTCAATAATAATCATCTTTTAGTCTTTATATTCAGTGGATTTCAGAAATTGGTATATCTGTGCCAAAAAAGAACAAATGATTACCTGGCCTTTGGTAGGTGGATTTTGCCAGAACACACAGATTTCAGAACACACCAGATTTTATACTTTGCCATAATATATCCGTAAAAGGTGGGAAAAGAAAATCCTTTCTTTCTTCATATTCCCTCTACGTTTTTATATTTGGTCGTAAGCCATTTCACTAAAATATGTATATGATTTCAATGTTGATCCTTTTAGATGTATATACAGAAGTCAGATTGCTAAGTCATATTGTAGTTCTATTTCTAATATTTTGAAGAACCTCCATATAGTTTCCATAGTGGCTACACCGTTTTACAATCCTGCCAACTGTATGCTAGGGTTCCACTTTCCCTGTATCCTTACCAGTGTTTGTTATTTTCTTTATTTTTGGTAGTGATCATCCTAATGGGTGTAAAGTGGTACCTCATCATGATTTAGATTTGAATTTCCCTGATGAGTGTTATTGAGGATCTTTTCATTTGTTTGCTGGCTGTTTGTATATCTCTTTTGGAGAGATGTCTTCCTTGGGCCATTTTTAAATTTGGTTATTTGTGGGTTGTAGTTTGCTATTGAGTTTTGAAGTTCTTTATATAGTCTAGAAATTAATTGTTTATCTGATAAATGATTTGCTAATATTTTCTCTAATTCCCTGTGCTGCCCTTTCACTTTGTTGATTGTTTATTATGTAGAAGTTTTTAAGTTTGATAATGGTGCTATTTGTCGGTTTTTATTTTTGTTACTTGTGTTTTGATGTCATATCAAAATGACATCTTGCCCATTTCAATGTCACAAAGCTTTTCCCTTTGTTTTCTTGTAACAGTTTTATGGTTCAGGTTTTATATTTAGATTTTTAATCCACTTTTCATTGATATGAAAATCCATTTTGTATATGGTATATACAAAAGTTTTTTTTTCATGTGGATATCCAGTTTTTTCAGCACTTTTTGTTGAAGAGACAGTCCTAGCACCTTGTTAAAGATTATTTGGCCAAATACTTAAGTGCTTATTTCTGTAGTCTCTATTCTGTTCTATATATCGTCTTTATATAAATAACATACAGTTTTGATTACTATAACTTTCTATTATGTTTTAAAATGAGGACATAATGAGGCTTCCAGCTTTGTTCATCTTTCTCAACATTGTTTTGACCATTTGGGGTATTTTGAGATTTCATGTGAATTTTAGGATTGTTTTTTCTCTTTCTGCAAAAAACCATGGAGCTTTTCATCAGGATTGCATCGAATCTGTAGATTTTTTTAGTGTAGTGGGGCCATTTTAACAATATTAAGTCTTCTAACCTGAGAACATCTTTCCATTTATTTGTGTCTTCAAGTTTCTTTCAACAGTGTTTTTTAGTTTTCAGTATAGGAGTTTTTGCCTTTTAAGTTTATTCCTAGCTGGGTGCTATGGCTCGCACATGTAATCCTAGCACTCTGGGAGACAAAGGAAGGTGGATTGCCTGATCTCACAGGTTCGAGACCAGTTGAGCAAGAGCAAGACCCCCATCTCTAAAAATAGCTGAGTGTTGTGGCAGGTGCCTGTAGTCCCAGCTACTCAAGAGGCTGAGGCAAGAGGATCCCTTGAGCCCAAGAGTTTGAGGTTGATGTGAGCTATGATGCCACAGCATATGGTATATACAAAAGATTGTGAGGGTGACAAAGTGAAACTGTGTCTTAAAAAAAATTTTTTATTCCTATTTTTTTTGACACTTCAGTAAATGAAATTGTTAGTTTATTTTTTTATAGTTCATTGTCACTATGTAGAAGTGCAACAGATTTTTTAGTGTTGATTTTGTGCCTTTCAACTTCAGTAAATTTATTTATTGGTTATGACCGTTTTTTTGTGGCGTCTTTAAGATTTTCTACATAAAAGGTCATGTCATCTGTGAAATATGTAATTTTACTTTTCCAATTTGGATGCCTTTAATATCTCATCTTTTTTTTTAATTGAGACAGAGTTTCACTATGTCACCCTCTATAGAGTGCTGTGACATCATAGCTCACAGCACCTCAAACTCCTGGGCTCAAGCAGTTCTCCTGCCTCAGCCTCCTGAGTAGCTGGGACTACAGGTGGCCTCCACAATGCTTGGCTATTTTTTTGTTTTAGCAGGCCCCAGCTGGGTTCAAACCTACCAGCCCTGGTGCATGTGGCCCATGCCCTTCCCACTGAGTTTTGAGTGCCACCCCTAATGTCTTACCTTATCTTGTCTTTTCCCTTCTCTGCCCTTCTCTTCCTCTTCCACTTGCCCTTCCCCTCCCTTTTTCCCTTCTCCTTTCCCTTACCCTTCCTTTTTCTCTTCCCCTTCCCCTTCTATATAATTGCTCTGACAAGAACTTCCAGTACTATGATGAATAGCAATGAGAGTAGTCATTCTTGCCTTATCTGGGAAAGCCTCTAGTTCTCTTTCATTTTGAAGAACAATTTGCTAGATGTAGTACTCTTGGTTTGAATATTTCATCCCACTCTCCTCCAACCTGCAAAGTTTCTGCTGAGCAATATGCTTATAATCTAATTGGAGTTCCTTTGTACTTTTTTTCTCTTAAGGTTTCTTGTTCCTGATATTTTTGTATTCATGTTTATTCCTCCCCCCAATTTTTCCTTCCTTTATAAATACATACTACTCAACATTTTCTCTGAATTCTTTTTTTCCACAAACACAACTCCATTGTACAGAACTTCCTTTTTCTCTGACTGCTTTTAAGATTTTCTCTCTCTGCTTTCTACTTTTGAGAGTTTGACTATAATGCATCTTTGTATGGCCCTCTTTTGCTTTATCCTGATTAGAGTCCTTTGAGCTTCTTTGATCTGGATTTCCATTTTCTTTGCTCAGACTTGCAGAAATATTCAGCCATTTTTTCAAATAAGCTCTCTACTGCTTTTTCTCTTTCTGTAACTTCTGTATGTATATTGGTGCACCCGATAGTATCTCGTAAGTTCCTTAGGATTTCTTTACTTTTCTTTATTAATCTTTTCTTCTATGCTCCTCTGCCTTGTAAAATCTACTGTTGAACCCCTCAAATGATTTTTTTAATCCAGTTATGTTCTTCAACTATAGAATTTGTTCCTTTTTTCTTTTCTTTTTTTTTGAGATAGAGTCTCAACTATGTTGTCCTCGATAGAATGCCATAGCATCACCACTCACAGCAATCTCAAACTCTTGGGCTTAAGCAGTTCTCTTGCCTCAGCCTTCCCAGTAGCTGGGACTACAGGTGCCCACCACAGTGCCCAGCTATTTTTTGTTGCAGTTATCATTGTTGTTTAGCTGGCCTGGGCCTGGTTTGAACCTGCCAGCTTGGGTATGTGTGGCTGGCATCCTACCCACTGAGCTATGGGCACCTCCAGAATTTGTTTCTTTTTTATAGTTTCTATCTTTGTTAATAGTATTTTTTCATACATATTTTTTCTAATGTTTAGTTGTTTATTTGTGTGGTCTTATAGATGATTGAGCTTATTTTAGAGATTTATTTTGAATTTGCCAGGTGATTTATAGATATCCATTTGGGGAGATTGGTTTCATATTCATTTTATTCCATTGATTGTTCTGTTTCCCTGTTTCTTTGTGTGCTTTGTAAGTTTGTTGTCGTTACCTAAGTTTTATGCTGCCTTGCCTACCCTTTATGCACTTGATTGTACAAGGTAAGACTTTTACAATCAGCCTGCCTAGAGATTGTAGGCTCTGAAACATTTCAGGGAGCTTGTCATTTCTCTGGGCTTATTCATCCCTATTAGAGAGGTTTGCTAGTTTCTTTTCCAGGAGCTCATAATCTTTTACTCCCTCTGGTGTCTGTCTCATTGTATATTCTGTGGTCCACAGCAGCAAGTTGCCCCTCTCTGCTTTGTTTTTAGAAGGCTTCAGCCATCCAAAGTATGCCAGCTCGCTTAAGCTTCCTGAATCAGGTGAGATACTAGTCCCTGAGTAGTTCTCTGAAAAGGTGAACACCATATATGTACTTACTCTTCTTCCCTTTTAAGGAAGAAGCCATGAATTGAGCAACTGTGGTGGCTTCGCATCCAGCTGGCTGGCCTCTGTCTGTGGCATCACAGGCCTCTGTTGCTGCTTCAGACCATCTTCATGATGCCAGTTCCATTAGCACTGTAAGTCAGGGAAGAGAAAAACCAGTCCCCAGGAAGACCTCCAAAAAGCAGAAATGTTGAATGCATATTTTACTCTCCTTCCTTCTACTCCTATACCTCCACCCAGAAGCCACAAGCAGAGATGACAGCTGTACTACATTGTGGATGAAGTAAAATGACTCTTCTTACCCTATCACTGCACCTCTTCTGGCCTATGCCCTTCCCTAGAGTACTGCAACTTCCTAACTGATATCTGAAGTCCTTATAAGGGTATTTTGGTTCATGTATTGATGCATTGCTCTTACTAAATACTCTGAATGTTTCCTTTGATTTGTTTTGTCTGTCCCTCCCCCCATATTGTTCTTCCTTTGTTGAGTGTAGTAAAACAGGTATCCTATGACTGCCTCGTATTATCCTCAGACTTAAATAGCTATCTTATGGTGCTTGTCATCTTCCTGAAAGTGTTCCTTACTCCTCCTGCTTCCCATCTGCTCTTGTTTCAGGCAACGTGTTAGCTTTTGGCTGTACTTCTGTTCTCAGTTGAGGTCATTCTCCAGGCTATAGATTGAACCCTCCTGCTAGGGCTTTCAAAATTTTTGTGCAGAATTCCAGTAGCTACTTTCTGACAGATTTTTAGTTTCCCTTAGAAGTCTACTGATGACTCAGATGTTTTGATATTTAGGATGGTACCTAAAATGCCATGTTATATTTGAGTTTGTGTTGAATATGGTTAGGCCTAGTGCTTTCGATCATATAGTTATTAATTTACTTTCTGAGAAGATCTTTATATGTTCCTTAAATATATCTAGGTATAGGTACTACCCATAATAAATATGTATGTCTGTCTGTCTTTAAAAGTGAACTGAGGTCCTCTAGGGCAAAAACAAAGTCTTATTCATTTTAGCTTCACCTGGGTGCTTGGTACACATGTGTTCTAGGCTTATTCAATAGAATTGCATTTAATAGTAAATTTTCAGATTCAGAATACTTGTGATACAGTTCTTTGTATAAATAAAAAGCTTCAGAAGGCTATTTTTTATTCTATTTGCCACTATCATATAATAATCTCTTAAGTGGACAGATACTCATGATTTTTTTGCTGTGTTGCTCTAAAAGATATATAGCCTAATTATGGGGCTTTTGATGATCTTTTTGGCCCTGGGGTTTCAAATCTACATGTGATTTTAAATCAATATAAATGGTCAATGATTTAGAATATGGCTTTGCAGTCAGTCAGTGCTGAATTCAAACTCTTGGTGGTTCCTATACATTTTTGTGTGCCTTTGGGCAGGTTACTTAATCTCCTTAAGGCTTGTTTTCCTTATCTACAAAATAAGGATGTAATAATAATGCCTCATAAAGTTATTGGAGAGATTATTTGGAATAATGCATACCTAGTGCCTAGCAGATAACACTCAAAATGTGTTAATTAGTATTATTAAAATAAATACACAAAGAGATATTCTATATTACATGTTAATACTTTTGCCTATTAGCCATTAAAAGTCAGGAAGTGGCAACCATTTTTATGTTGATAATCCTTTTACCATCTAACGGGCTGATTATATCCAATGCTTTATGTCTTTATTAGAGATCAGAGGCTAATTGAAACATGACCCCAGAAAAAAAGTAGCAAGTACAAATATGGTTTATTGGTTTTCCACCATGAGAAATCCTAGTCTAGTTTAAAATCTGATGAAAGCAGTATTCATTAATTTGAAGTAAATCTTTATGTTAAAAACTTAGGTATCCAAACATAAAAGAACATATGCTCTATAATTCCATTTATAGAAACAGAAAATTATAGTGATAGGAAACAGATAAGTTGTTGAGTAGGACGGGGACAAGACTGCAAAAGGACATCAGGAAACCTTTGAAGGTGTTGGAAATGTTCTGAATCTTGACTGTGACATTGGCATTTGTCAAAACTCATTGAATTGTGCACTTTAAATATTGCATTAGTCTATATAAATTATACATTAATAAATTGACTTTTTAAAAGTAAGACATTTTTATGATTAGTAATCATTTGCTAATTGTTAATGAACACTAGATATTAAAAAATATGTGCTTGACCAAATTTAGGAATGTGTCTGCTCATCTATTCTAGCATCCTCCTACCTGGAAGTCAGACTGTTGGCAATGCCAGGCTTCCAAAATATGGCCCTAAAGCTAGAAATAAATGGAAATGCCTATGGTGACTCAGTAGCTGTCTCAGAGCCCTTGTGTTTATTGCAAAGCATTGCTCAGTAATCCCAATTTGAATCTGTTTAGTATAGTTTTAATACATGTCTTTCTGTTAAATACATAAAACTTTTATTTAATAAGTTCAGTATAAATTATACCATTCTTAATATATAATTTAATATTTTGTTGCTGACTTGGGCTCATTTACATATTATTTTAGTGTTTGAATACAGAAATA
>CAUYON010047704.1:0-29793 GCA_963573935.1 Arctocebus calabarensis
TTCTTTTTTTATTGTTTATAAGATTTCTGGAATTGCTTGTTTTGTAAAATCATTGTGGTCTATGAGTTTATGACAGTTTGAACTTTGTTATTTAATTTAATTCATTGCTTAATTACTGTTTTCCTATGAATGATTATACTGTGGTTAATATTTTAGCATAGCAGTATTCCCAGATAAGTTTTTGTTTGTTGGGAGGTTGGGCTTTGGGGGGGGCAGAGTTAATACTTTGCATGAAATATCTTATTTTATAACACTGAAATTGCTTTCTCTTTTGTCTTGTGATTTTTTTTGAGGTGAAATTTAAGTTTTTGTGTGAGTAGTACTATTATACCTATCTTGAGTGTCTTGCTTGTACTATACCACATCATACGTTTGTTTAATTCTTAATAAACTGTTCACTTGTTAAAAAAATTACAGTAATGTCTCAGGATATAAAATCAATGTCCACAAGTCAGTAGCCTTTGTATAAAGCAATAACAGTCAAGATGAGAAGCTAATTAAGGACACAACTCCCTTAACACAAACATAGCTTCAAAGAAAATGAAATACCTAGGTTTATGCCTAACAAAGGAGGTGAAAGACCTCTATAAAGAAAATTATGAAATCCTAAGAAAGGAAACAGCGGAGGATATTAACAAATGGAAGAACATACCATACTCATGGCTGGGAAGAATCAAAATTGTTAAAATGTCTACACTTCCCAAAGCAATCTACCTATTTAATGCCATCCCTATTAAGATACCAACATCATACTTTCAAGATTTGGAAAAAAAATTCTGCATTTTATATGGAACCAGATAAAACCCCGTATAGCTAAGGTAGTTCTTAGTAATAAAAACAAAGCTGGGGGCATCATCATACCAGATTTTAGGCTGTACTATAAAGCCATAGTTGTCAAGACAGCATGGTACTGGCACAAAAATAGAGACATAGACATTTGGAATTGAATAGAAAACCAGGAAATGAAACTAACATCTTACAACCACCTAATCTTCAATAAACCAATCAAGAACATACCTTGGGGGAAAGGCTCCCTATTCAATAAATGGTACTGGGAGAACTGGATATCCACATGTAAAAGACTGAAACCTCACCTTTCTCCACTCACAAAAATTGATTCAAGATAGATAAAGGACTTAAATTTAAGGCATGACTGTGGGGTTAGAAACCCCAACATGTACATCTTACGTATGTCTCATTCAAGTGAGCCACTAATAGGTTAAATTGGCTTTTGCCTTCACAGAAAAAGCAAAGAATTTGGGGCTGACCCTGAAGCAAACACAAAGGCTGTTTTGTGGTGATCTGGAAACAGATACTTTGAAGTTTTTGCAGCCATTGGTGCCAAGGAGTTAGAAGCTGAAAAGGAGTTAGAACCTGGAGACATGGCCCATTTTGTCAAAAGCCTAAAGATCTCAGCACTGTGGAAAAACAGAGTCATAAACCCATTTAAGGTTAACTTGGTGAGTGCATGAGGAGTTCCAGAAAGTAGTTCCCCTGTAGTTCTGTCTCTCTTATTTGTTTACAGATTTCTTACACAAAAGCTGAGGCTCATTTACAATGAGTTAAGGTAAAAGAGCACTGTGCTGGTTTGCAGACTTGATGTCTGCTACTTAGGTTTAGAGTTAGATAGAGGAAATTAGATAATAGTGAATGTTGTAAATCATAGATTAAGTGTGCACATGGCTGGCAATGTATGTAAGGTGGTCAGAAATAAAGTTAATTTGCTACATACCACAACAGAGCCTGTAGCCTGCTTCCTGCACTCTCTTACAATTGCAGAGCGAGCTTACACCTGAGGCAAAGCTGCAGCCCCTTGTGTCTCCAGTCATACAACACATGACACAATAAAAATGCTGAAAGATAGCATAGGAAAAACACGGGAAGATATTGGCCTGGGGAAAGACTTCATGAAGAAGACTGCCTCGGTAATTGCAAAAACAAAAATAAACAAATGGGACTTAATTAAACTCAAAAGCTTCTGTAAAGCTAAATAGACAACCTACACAATGGGAAAGGATATTTGCATATTTTGAATCAGACAAAAGCTTGATAACTAGGATCTATAGAGAACTCAAATTAACTCACATTAAAAAAGCCAACAATCCCATATATCAATGGGCAAGAGACATGAATAGAACCTTCTCTAGAGAAGACATACGAATGACTAACAAACATATGAAAAAATGCTCATCATCCCTAATTATTAGAGAAATGCAAATCAAAACCACCCTGAGATACTATCTAATCCCAGGGGGAATGGCCCACATCACAAAACCTCAAAACTGCAGATGCTGGCATGGATATGGAGAGAAGGGAACACCTTTACACTGCTGGTGGGACTGCAAACAGGTACAACCTTTTTGGAAAGAAGTATGGAGAACTCTCAAGGAACTCAAACGAGACCTCCCAGTTTGATCCTGTAATCCCATTACTGGGCATCTACCCACAAGGGAAAAAATCCTTTTATCATAAGGACACTTGCACTAGACTGTTTATTGCAGCTCAATTTACAATCACCAAAATGTGGAAACAGCCTAAATGCCCACCAACCCAGGAATACATTAACAAGCTGTGATATATGTACACTATGGAATACTATTCAGCCATTAAAAAAATGGAGACTTTACAGCGTTTGTATTAACCTGGATGGAAGTGGAACACATTATTCTTAGTAAAGCATCACAAGAATGAAGAAGCATGAATCCCATCTACTCAATTTTGATATGAAGACAATTAATGACAATGACACGGTGAGGTGGGGGAAGGGAAGAGCAGAGAGAGAAAGAATGAGGTAGGGGTGGGGAAAGGAACAGCAGAGAGAGGGAAGGAGAGGGGGGGTGGGGTCTTGGTGTGTGCCACACCTTTAGGGGGGCAAAACACGATTGTAAGAGGGACTTTGCCTAAAAAATGCAATCAGTGTAACCTGATTTCTTATACCCTCAATGAATCCCCAACAATGAAAGAAATAAGAAATATTCAAATGCTAAAGAGATTGAAAAGAGAACATTCTTTGCAAAGTCAACTTAGAATTCCTACTGATTCTAATTCTCACATTCATTAATGTGGATGATTAACAGAAAAACAACTTAAAGGGAAAAACTAGGATATGTTCCTTCTGAGATAATACTATGTTTTGATATTAAGGGAATAATAGCAGACCCATTTTTGAACTCTTTTTGCCTCTTTTCATAATAAAGTAGATTTGAATGCCAAAAAAAAGACAGATACATTGATAATAATTTTATGTGGCATTAAAACCATCATAAATATCAATTATTTTGGTGTAAAGCAAACATATTAACATAGACATGTTATATAAATTTATTAGAAGGTTTGTCCAATTAAAAATAGAAATGAAAGGACAGAATTTTTCAACAAACTGAGGATACACATTATTTTCAAATACCAGAGATAATTATTTACAATGGCAAGATTTAGTTCTACATTTTAATTAACTCCATGAAAGCAAAAAGACAACAGATCTTATTTTTCAGGCACTGCAAACTGATAATAAGAACTATCAATTAGGCTCAGCACCTGTGGCTCAATGGACTAAGGTGTCCTACTAATTCTCACGTACACCTGAGCTGGTGGGTTCGAATCCAGCCTGGGCCTGCCAAACAACAATGACGGTTGCAACCAAAAAATGGCTGAGCATTGTAGCGGGCGCCAGTAGTCCCAGCTACTTGGAAGGCAGAGGCCGGAGACTCTCTTGAGCCCAGAAATTGGAGGTTGCTGTGAGCTGTGATGCCACTGCATTCTATCCAGGGTGACAGCTGGAGGCTCTGTCTCAAAAAAAACAAAACAAACAAAAAAAACCCTATCAATTAAAGAATAATCAACAAGTATTATCTAGTCACATGCAAACTTTATTTAAGACCCCAGTAAGCAATTTCTGGTTTAAGTGGAAAATCCAAATTATGATTATTTTTACAGAGTCAAGGAAGTGATATGAGAAAGTATGATATTTGAAGCCAAAATATCTAAATTCACATACAGAACTCTACTAATATTACCTTCATGTTGTAGACAAAAAGTAATTCTGACCATATATCAGCACTGTTCTTGTAGGGAAGCATTCTTATTTTAGAAATTTATGTAAAAAAAATATGTTTTCAAGTATTAAAAATAAATATACTCTACAAATTGTTATATTACAATATGGCATATGGGTCAGGAATTGTGTTACAAATGAAAAACTTTGAGATCCTTGATGAGATACTATTGTTGGTCAAAAATATCTATGTGAAATATTTTACTCATGTGTACAGTGTGGATATTTGTGCTTCTGGAAAAATACAAAGTGCAAAACCCCTTAAACATACAACTAAAAATCCTCAACAAATTACAAGTACCTGTAAAATCATGAACAGAGTTAAAAGCAGGTGGCGCCGTAGCTCAGTGGGTAGGGCGCTGGCCACATATACTCAGGTTGGCAGATTCAAACCTGGCCCGGGACAGCTAAACAACAATGACAATGGCAACAACAACACCAAAAAAAAAGCCAGGCATTGTGGCAAGCAGCTGTAGTCCCAGCTACTTGGGAGTCTGAAATAAGAGAATCGCTTAAGCCTAAGAATTTGAGGTTGCTGTGAGCTGTGTCACCACCGCACTCTACAAAGGGCAACATACTGAGAGTGTCTCAAACAAACAAACAAAAAAAAGAGTTAAAAGCAGAATACAGTATAATAAATTCTTAGGAGCAGAAATAAATGATTAAGGTAAAGCTATCAAATCCTTGTGGGTTTTCCAGCTTACCCCCCAGACAAAGGTAATAAAGTATTAAACTGACTTTAGACACCCCAAAGTGCTATCTCCCCAAAGTGACTACAATATTAAAACTAATAAAGCATGCAAGAAAACAAGCCCTGTGAATAAAGTTTTAGAAAAAAATAGATACCACGTTTCAATAATTTCAATATTGGAATTATGTTTTAAAATTTAAAGTAAAATAAATAAATAAATAAAATTTTAAGTAAATACAATGAAAAACTAGGAAACCAAAACAATGGAGAAAGAGCAAAAAAAAACCTATAGGGTTGACTAGCTATATTTGGAAAAGAACAAATAGAAATTACAAAATTAAAAATGTTCAGTATATCTGTTAAACACTAAATTAGACTGATAAAGGGGTAGCAGTAAACTACGATATTTATGAGATTGAATATAGCCAGAAACAATAAAGAGGGGAAGGGATAGAAACAATAAAGAGGGGAAGGGATATAAAATATGAATGTTGTATAGTTGTATTTTATGTATTTATATGTTTAATATAACATACAAAAATGAAACATAATAGTAAAAAGGATGGTTATTTAGAAATTTGAAAAACTGTCATGAATCCTAGAATTCCAGACAGCGGTATTAATAAGGGTAAAGAAAAATGTTGAAAATAAATACTAGACCAATGATTAATATGCTTGTTTGCTATTTTCTTGGTGATTTGCTTGAGTTCTTGATAGATTCTGGTATTAGCCCTTTGTCAAATTTGTAACATGGAATATCTTCTCCCATTCTGAAGGTTATCTCTATTTGCTTTATTGATTGTGTCCTTAGCTGTGCAGAGCATCCGTCTCCTGGCTGGTAATACAGTTCTGTCTTCATAGGCTTCTCACAAACTCCTGCAATGCTGCTAGATTTCAGTGAAGTAGAGCCCCCAAACTTCCACTTCCCTGCACCCAGCCAGCCGAGGCATGCAGAGGGCTGCCTTGCTGCCATTTACCTCCTTGTGCTTAGCCGCTCCACACTGGTTGGTCAGCAGTCCTGCAAGCAGAATGGGTCCATGAGGACAGCACTTTGCAGGGGCAGATGGGTTTGGGTCAGAGGCTCCCCACCTTCCTGCTCCCTGCCCACAGCCCTCACTCAGGCTGTCCAGTAGGATGTCTGCCACATGTTGCCAAACTTACTGTCCACCATTCAGATGGAGTGACAGCAGTCTGAAGCCAGCATGCTCTCCATGAGAGACTCCACAGTTCTGGATAGAAGGGCACGTGAAAGATGACAGGTTCACTCCCAGTGTCCTGCAGGGACACTTGGGGAGGCTGCACAGACACCCCCAAGGAGGGAGGCACCAGGGGTCCAAAACAGAGGAGGGGGCAACCTTGCTGCCACCCAAGCACAGGTACAAAATCATCTCTTGGAGGAAGACATAGAGGCCCAGGTGGGAAGGGTGAGGACAGAAGCTGAGAAGAGTCACTTCCTAGAGCTCTGAGCTGCCTTTCCTTGCCTCCCAGGCTGGGGATGCAGAGACCCCTGGGGTGATGGAGAGAACCCAGCTGGCTGTGGCAGGGGCCATTTCCCAGGACTGAGAGAACACAAGGTTTAAGGCTGCCCACTGCCAGATGGTGCCTTTTGAAAGGACACCTCACAGCTCAAGCCCACAAAAGACAAAACATGGAATACCTGCCTGGGATAGCCAGTAGAACAAGACAATTGGGGACTGTTGGGGTGCCAGAGGGTATGGTTGGGGCAGGGGCTAAGGGGACTAGTGAGCCAGAAAATCTCCAACCCCTCCTGAGACCTGCTCTTCCCCCTCCATTCCTCTCTCTGAGATGGGTCTGCTCCTCCCCCGGGATCTGCTGCCTGGTTTCCCCCCAGCTCTGTGTGTCTGGCTGGCTCCTGTTTGCCTCCTTGCCTGCTCCACCCCAGGTGGCCCAGAGGCTCAGCCCACAGGTTATTGGTTCCCCAAAGCCCACCCCACAATGACCCTCATCTGACTGTGCATGTCTTTCAGCATCTCAAACTGGGCTCCTCCAAAACTAGAAGCTCCACCTCCTCACTGGTCCCTCAGTGGGTGGGCAAAGTCCTCCTGCCACTGTTTCAGGACAAATCCCCCAGACACTGTACCCGATTGCTCTCTAGCACCCACAGCCCATCCATCTGGAAATGCTGGCCAGCTCCCCCTTAGTGATCCCTACAGCCACCCACATGTCCCATTGGACCACATTTGCCTACTGGTTATCTTAACCTCTGGGCACCCCCTTGCCCTGCTGTACTCACATCTGTGGTGGTCAGCTCACTCAAAGTCAACAGGAAGCCCCTCATAGGCCAGCTCAGGCCTCCTGGAACTCCCAGAGCCTTGTGTCCTGGTCTCCTCAGCTACACCATGGGTTTTGCACCTGGTCTGGGAGCCGACTATCCCCAGAGGGCATTCTCCTCACAGCCACCCACCACGCCACAGCTCTCTGCCCTGATGCATGGAACCTATCAGGGCAGGAGCAAGGCCAGTAACACGAAGAGCATTGGGCCTAGCTTAGCTGTTGCCCGTGTCTGCCCTTGCGCACCTACAGACTGGGGCCAGTGCACGCACACCCTCCACCCAGGTCCCGCTGGACCTTGACCGTGACCCCACGCCTCTGAGACATCTGTCTTTTTACTCCATCTGGCACTGGGTGCCCATTCCTGGGGATAGATCCCTAAGCCTACAGAGCATGAGAACATGAGAACAGCATGGAGGTGAGGGTGGTAGTAGAGTGTCACCTTGACTTGATGACCACTGGGTTGCAGAGGCCGGTCTTCAGCTGACCAACTTGCTGCTGGTCTCCAAAGCCCAATCTCTCCCTCCAACCAAGGTCAGCCAGGAACTCAGGCTTAGGGCAGGGGCAGTGGACACCCCTCCCAGACCGGCTCTCCACAGTAGACTTGCACTTGCCTGGTGGACCTGTGACTTTGGGTACCACACAAACCACTGAGGCCATGATCTCCAAGCAGGAGGAGAAACACAATCCGAACAATGGAATGGAGATGCCATTCACACCTGGCAAGCAGTCCTCACCTAGGGGCTCGTTCCCACTTCATGAGGCCTCCACCTGCCAGGGTCAAGGTCCCTCTCATGTGCCTGCTGGTTCTGTCCTTGCCTGCCTCTCTCCACACAACGTGCTGCTCCAAGTGCAACTCAGGGCCTTCTGTGCTCCAAGGCGGTGCCAGCCAGAATGCCCTGGGCCATGCTAATTGCCAGGGCGCTGGACTTTGCAGCATGTGCACAGCGATGGCAGGAGGGAACAAAATATTCCCAGGCCACTCAGGGCATGTTGCACCCCACACTCCTAGCTCTCTCTGTTGGTGAAAGGCACCACTCAGAAATCAGCTACTAGCACAGCAAGCAACTCAAGTGCATGCAGCTGGGAAAGTGAGAATGGCAACTACAGCCCTGGGCACACTCATTTGAAAAAACAAATTTAAAAAACCTGTATTTAAAGAGGTGTACTGGAAGAACATTCTGATTGGATGAGCTGTTGATACTAGTTTACAAAGGATTATCCAGAGTTGGCACATGGGGCCCCTATTTGAATTAACGCAGTCTGTAATAGGCTGCTCAGGTCAGAGCCGGTGTGTTCTGTTTGTGCAGTTGCCCAGAGCACTACTTGTACTGCTTCCAATACATGAACATGTAATATACTTGCATTTCCTCCCGCCTTCTTCCATTTCTTTCATCCATGTTCTGTAGTTTTCAGGGTAGAGATCTTTCACATTCCTTGGTTCAGTTGATTCCTAAGTACTGCATTTCTTCATAGCCATGGCAAATGAGACTGTCTTCTTGATTTCTTTTCCAGAAATCACTGTTACCGTAGACCAAGGCTACTGATTTTTTTCTGTTGATTTTGCATTGTTGTGCCCAGACCAATCCCCAAAGACCACTGGGGAGCCGAGTCTGATGCAAAAGCAAAAGAGCCTTTATTCAAACTCAAGTTTGATCCCTCAGTCCAGCTGAGAGCCTCAAATGCCAGGCAGGCTATTCTTTTATACTATTTTTCTTGCATGGTCAGCAGGGCAAGCTAGCGCAATACAGAAGCCAATCACAGCAGTTAAAGCAGGGTTCCGGGGGGGGGGCACATATTTGTTCATAAATCACAAAATATATCACAAGTTCATTACTTTGTGGGTCACAAGTACATGGTTCATACATAGTTCAGGGATGCAAAGTACGGTCATAAGAGTTGGGTAAGCTTCCAAGGAACTTGGGATTTTCCATCAGGGGGTATTGCACCAGAGGTTTTAACATACCCTTCCCTTCCTTCCGTTAACTTATCTCCTTTCCCAGAATATAGCTCCTCCGCCCTTGTGGGGGCTGGGGCTAAAACACAAAACACCTCCCCTTTGAGGGGTGAAGGGTTTATTTTATTCTTTAATTCTATGGCTTAGGGAATTAGTAACAGGGGTAGGGGGCTTGGTTATTAAACTTTCACCTCTGTTCTCTCAGCATCCTCCAACTTTGCTGAATTTTTTCACTAATTTTCACAGGTTTTTAGTCTTCCTTCCTTCCTTCCTTCCTTCCTTCCTTCCTTCCTTCCTTCCTTCCTTCCTTCCTTCCTTCCTTCCTTCCTTCCTTCCTTCCTTCCTTCCTTCCTTCCCTTTCTTTCTTTTGTAGTTGTTGCAGTCCTTGGGGTTTTCCATACACACGTGCAAGATCATATTTGCAAGGGGGGGGATGATTTAACTTCTTCCTTTCTGGTTTGGAGGCTTTGTCTTTCCTTCATCAGCACTTCTAGTACCATGTGGAATGGAAGTAAGAGAGTGGATGTCTCTCTGTGTGTGGTTCCTATCTTAGAGGACAGGTTATCAACTTTCCACTCTCAAGTATGATGCTACCATGGATTTGTTATATGACCTTTATTGTGCCGAGGTCCATTCCTTTAGGTCTAATGCATTGAGAGTTTCTATCATGAAAGGATGTTGAACTTTTTCCAATGATTTTTCTGCATCTACTGAGATAATCTAGTCTTTGCCCTTCATCCCATTGATGTGTTACAGCACATTTCCAAATTAAATTCTCTCAGCAGCCCAGAAATAAATCTCGCTGGATTATTGCAAATGATCTTCTGAATGTTCTCTGAATTTTTGTAGTGTCTTTTTCTGACTTTTCCAAAATGAATTTGGGGCCAGGTTCGGTGGGTGGGTCATATGGCTGTCATCCTCAGCTTTTGGCAAGCTGGCTTGGTGTCCTGGGTGGAAGCTGTGAAACAGGCCCTGGCTCATGAGCTGCTCCACTGTGAGAGCAAGGAGCTATGCGGGTTGCCAGGAGGCAGCCAGAATGCGTTCATGGGGCCGCAGCACCCTCCAGCCCCAGTCATGCCGCTTGCTAGAACAGTCCCGGGCTGTCCCACACTATTGCTGCCTACCACGACTGTTGCCCTGCCGCTGCTGCCAGGCCTCAGGCCCACAGCAAGAGAGATGAACGTGATCGCAGCTTCTTCCCCAGGACAGAGGGCCTGGGGAGTTGCAGGGGGAGGAGAGTATTAGAGGGGGCAGAGAAAGAGGAGGACTCCACGGTGGCAGCAGAGGAGGTGGCAGTGATTACCATGGAGGCCTCAGCGGCAGTGGTGAAGGCAGGATGGGAGGTAGTGCAGAAGGTCCAGTGGTCTGGAGATGTGTAGTAGAGGCTAGAGCACTTTGGGAGACTGAGGCAAGAAGACACGAGTTCAGCAGTTGGACAGCGGCCTGGACCACATACAATAATAGGGTAGCTACCAAAGACCAGCAAAAACTGACCTGACAGGCCAGGTGTCTATAGCTCAATAGTCAGAATGCCAGTCTTAGACAGTCAGACTGATGGGTTTGAACCCAGCCCGTTGCCATGTTCTTAGCTATGCTTGGCTTTTGTAGACCTTTGTGATGCCCTCTAAACTACCTCCTAGCAGATGTGGATATTTCCAACCTTGGTAGGTTGCACCTGTGGAGGAAAGTGTCCACTTTTACTAGCTGATCCAATTGGTTGACCTAGGCTTGGCCCTAGCCTAGGATGATACTTCACGTTTCTCTAATATGTGTCTCACTTGTATTTCTCCTTTCACATTTCTGATCTTATTTATTTCTGTGTGACGGTTTTCTTCTTTAGAGTAGCTAAAGGTTTGACCATTTTGATCATTGATTCAAACATCTTAGTTTTATAGATTTACTCGTGTTTTTCTAGTCAGTATTTCATTGATTTCTTCTGAGTTTTGATATTTTTTCTCTTTGGTAATTTTGGCCTGAGTTCGTTCTTCCTTTTCCAGCACATTGATGTTAACATTCAGTTGTTTCTTGAATATCTTCAGTGTGTTCGTTTCTTTCTTTTGTTTTGTTTAGTTTTGCTTTGTTGGGAGACAAGAGTCTGACTCTGTAGCATCATAGCTCACAGCACCTTAAATCTCTGTGGGCTCAAGCCATCTTCCTGCCTCAGCTTCCTGAGTAGCCGGGACCCCAGGCCGGTGCCATGATGCTCAGCTTGCATGTGTTGTTTGTAGTCAAGCAGGGTCTCGCTCTTGCTCAGGCTACTCTCCAGCTCCTGACCTCAGGCCATCCACCGCCCTTGGCCTCCAGAGCAACTGCGATTTCAGGTCTGTGTCATGAAGGTCTGCTAGATTTATCTGGTTTTAGTAGAGCTGTGTTTCACTCTGACTCAGGATGTGCCCCAATTCTTGAGCTCAAGCCATCCACCACCTTTCCCTCCCAGGGTGCTAGGGTTGCAGGTGTGAGCCACTGCACCAGGCTCCCTTCTATGTTTTGCATATTCAATTTTGATCCAACCTATGATTAGCAGATTTTTTCTCTCAATCTTTGAGTTGTCCCCTTTCTCTGTTAGAATTGTCTCCTTGGCTGTGCAGAATCTTCTTAGTTTGATGTCATCCCCTTTCTCTATTTTTGCTTTTATTTTCTGTGCTTTTGGGGGTCGTATCAAAGAAATTATAACTGAGACTCACATCATGGACTTTTCCCCTTACATTTGCTTATGGTAGTTATACAGTTTCAGGTCATCAATTTGTATGTTTAATACATTTTGAGTTGAGTTTTGTATGTGGCATGAGGTGAGGGTCTAACTTCATTCTTCTATCTCAACATACTAAGTTTGTTTGTTTGTTTTTGAGACAGAGTCTCACTACATCACCGTCGGTAGTGTGCTGTGGCATGACAGCTCACAGCAACCTCAAACTCTTGGGCTTAAGTGATTCTCACACCTTAGCCTTCCAAGTAGCTGGGACTACAGGCACCTGCCATAATGCCAGGCTCTTTTTTTGTTGCAGTTATTGTTGTTCAGCAGGCCTGGGTCAGGTTCGAACCCATCAGCCCTGTTGTATGTGGTTGGCTCCCTAACCACTGAGAAATAGGCGCTAAACCAATATTAGGTTTTAATATGCATTTTTTTTAAATTTCACAGTGGGTACTGAATAACAAATAAAGTTAAAAATATTTACCCCAAAGTACGTGTTTCTGACATATTTTTGGATGACTGCCCCAGCAGTAACATTACAAATCTTGCTGTGATTATGGTCTCAATCTCCAGACTATATGCCAAAAGACATGTGATTAGAGATTTATCTATGACTCTAAGACTGATGGGAAAGAAACTGCAAAAGGCTTAAGACTCAACAAAAATGGCCTGTTTGCCATACTGGAAGGAATCTGTGCAATATTAAACACTAACTGCTAGGTCTATAAAAATACCTAAGGAGAAATTGGAACCTGAATAAAAAATTTCCTAGTAAGTGGTGTGGCTACAACACAGCCTCACAAGGGGCCCTAGAGACAACAAATATTCAGGAATATTCCCTTGTATTGCCCGACCGTCAGATCAGTTCTATAGGGACTTTTAAAGCTATATATATATTGCCTTAGGAACTGTGCTAAGGCTGTAAATAAGAATACTAGTGTTTCATCATGCAAGCCATAGCTTCGAAACCCAGAACTTGTATATATTTGTAGGTGACTGCTAAAGGATTTCTTTCTCTTATCCTGGACACAACCCTGACTTTATCCCTATCAGTGTAAAGAAGCCTAATTGAGCCTCTATTTACTTCTTTACATTGGAGTAGTTTTTGAGATTTATCTTGCATATCCTGGATTGTATAACAGACCCACCCAGACCAAGGAACTTTTTCAAGTGGCCTTGGACCCTCTACTCAGCATACTCTTCCAACTTTTTCAAGTCCTCCAGCAGATGACCTTTGGATATCTGTCATGGTATGCCTGGCTACGTCCTAAGCTTTGCTATCCCACACTCTGAATTGCTTAAGAAGAGGCCCCTTGCCCTGCTTCCTTAAACCTATTTATGTTACAGCTGGTGACCAGGTTATCCTCAGGACTTGGAGGGAAAGAACTGATGAACTCAAGGGAAAGAGGACTTGACTCAGGGACATATTAGTTGTGATCCCTACAGTGGCCAAGTTGTCTGGATTACATCATTCCCGCATCTAGATTTATCCCTCTGAGAAAAACCAGCAACCTAAAGCCAGATCAGTGAGCTACAGAGCTGTTCAGAGATGAGGGTTAAAAGCTTTAGTTGTTGGAATGGGAAGTATATTATTCTCAAAAATCTTTATTATATTTAATGTGTTCCTTGTTGTCTTTTCTTACTGTGCTGCATGTTGTTCCCAGTATAACTATAAACCTTCCCTTGTGCAAAAATTCAATCCCAGGACAAATGCAGTAAATTGTAGTAATTACTTCCATTAAAAATCTATTTCATAGGTACAACAGGGAGTAATAGGAGTGGGGAATAAAAGTACATGTGGTGAGAATAAGATGGAGTTAATCAGACTAATGTGGACATGACACAGCTGGTCTGGTCAGTTTAGGTCCTGCCTGTTAGGACCTTCACCTGTTTCCCATTCTTATTGTTTCGTAAAATTAGCTCCCACCCTAAAGATGCCTATCAGATACCTAGTTCAGCTAGATTGATTTAGAGTATCTTTTGAATTGGAAATGTAATAGGTCACTCAGTTAAGCTGATTTTTATTTAAAATAAGGGTTAATGTGGTCTTTGCTTTGAACTTTTATTTATAAAACTGTAATTTTGGAAATGGAAGAATAGAACAGTCTTGGAAAGGCTACTCACACTTTTCTCTAGACTTGCTGGCTTTATGACGAATAAAAATTGGTGGACCTTTCCCCTCTGTTGGGTAACAAATAAATTATCTCCAGCAACTGAAGTGCACAAGCTCTCCCTTGTGAATTATTTTGGATATAAAGGCAGTATAAGGTAATAGTTTAACTATTTTTCCAATCCTTAAATGATCAGTTTGTATGAAGATGTTTAGAGGCACAATCCCCCATTGAAAGCCTGGTGAGAGCTACAGACTACTTTATCAGAGATACTAGACAGGATGCTCCCCCATCATCCTTCACTGTAGGAGTGAAGGAATATCCCTTTTCTTTGGCCCGTGTATCTTACCTTTACAGTATACCTGTTTGCCCTGTACCTCTATTGGTGTGGGTATGACTGGCAACACTGCTGGTACAAATTTTTCTTTGTGTCACTCTCTTGGCCTCTCTATCGGCCCTGTTCTTTCCTTGTGTTATATCCCCTTCCCTCTGGTGTCTTTTAGTGTGTATGGCCAAGATTTTTACTGGTAAATGGACTGTCTTCAAAAGTTTTTTAACCTCTTTTGCATGTTTGATTGGAGAGATTTTGCTGAGAGTAAACATTTTTTCTAAATTTGGCCATATGAATAGCGAATCATTAAGGAATACTTACTTTCAGTATATTATTGTATTTTCCTCTACTTCATCAGTTTCAGTGCCTGACGTACGGCTATTAACTGAGCCTTTTGCATGGATATATTTGGTGGTAAGGGGCTGATTTCCTTACTATGGGAGACCATGACATGGCCAGTCTTTTTATTTTCATTTATCATCATATTACTACATGAGTAAACCAAATGCCCCCTGGATCTCACAGAGTGGTAGCCTTTGAATCTGCCCTTCCTGTTGCCTCTGTTAATATTGATTTTTCACAGTTTTGATCTATACTTTTATGCTCCCCTTGTTCTGGTGCTGATTCTAAGGCTGTGCAGGATTTCAGGGTAATTTCGAGATATAATTTTAGAAGAGTTGATATTCTAGCACCTGACTATTGGAGAGCCAACTTGGTGTATTCTTGGTAAGTAAGAGGCCAGATTGTGTGAGACTTTCTCCAAAATGTCAGAGTCTTGGAAAAGACCAGCTTTTGTGCTTCCTACAGCTGGATTCTTGAAGCAGTCAATACTCTTAGATAATGGGGCCAACCTTTGGCTACAGGGTAGAGATTTGTAGAGAAATATGCCACCAGCCACAACTCTCTTTTAAACCCTGTACTACAATTCTACAGTGGGTTTCTTTTTCTATCAAAATATAAAAGTGTTGTCTTAATTTAGATGTTCCAAAAGCCAGAACACAAGTCAAGGCTTCCTTTAGTCCTTTCATCTCATCTTAGTTTTATAGGAGAGTTTTACTGTTCTGACAAATGAAGAAATCCAGATTCTGTTACATTCAATTATCCCCAGAAATTCTGTTAGATGTTTGCCAATAGTTAGAATTTTTAGGGAGCAGATGATCTGAATTCTACTTGAGGACATTTGTTGCTCTTCTGGAATTATAAAAACCCCAACTAGGTCACCAGCAGCATACATAATGGAGATTTTTTTTTCCTGTGCAACCTTCAAGTTTTCCTTCTCTAGGAACTCCAGTCACCCTGGTGCTTACAATTGAATCTTCATATGAAGAACTACCAATGAGTATATCATCAATATATTGTATTGGGCATTTGGAGACTCCAAATTTAACTCTATGAGCTACCTTTGCAGTGTTTCCTCAAACATGGGAGGGCTATCCCAGAATCCCTGGGAAAGGACAGTTTATATCAACTATCTAGTTCTCCCTAGTGGGGTTTTCCCATTAAAAGGCAAACAAATATTGTCTGGGTGTAAAGAAATTGAAAAGAAACTATCATTTAAATCTAGAACTGAAAAGCAGGCTTATTCTACTGGAATCTGAATAATATTTTAATATAGACTTAGAAGCACTGGGTGTAAAAAAATTACTGTCCTATTAATAATTTTAAAATCCTAGATAAGTCTGCACTTTCTACTGGGCATTTTTACTTCCAGGACTGGATAATAGAAGGTTGTGAGCACTCCACCAACATGCCAGTTTCCAGTAATTCTTGTAGTATTGGGGCAAATATTGCTGTTCCTCTGGGGACAGGGAATATTTGCCCTGTGGAGAAAGGAGGTTCCAGATCTGAGGGTCTGTCTCCTTTACCAGAAACACTGTTTATGGCCTTTTCTGGTTTTCCATATGCCCAGACCACAGACTCTACATCTTCTGGACTTATATGTAATTTTTATTCCTCCACCAAGTAATATTGAAGGTTGTCCATCCACATAATTTTGTGGGGATGTAGTTTTAATTGGCCTGACTAAAATGTCTTTTCCTAATAAAGCAATTGGAACTTCAGAAATAAGCAGAAAATTTGGTGAGTGACCAGTATCCCTTCCCAGATACATAATAACATAAGACTATGGGCCTGCTGGACAAGATGGATAGTGGCGGTCCTGAAGTGCAGCTGCAGCAGATCAGCAGTCATGGCAGCCTCCGTGGCTATCTACGAGGATTTTTCAGGGCAAATGATGTGAGGGTTGGTACATTAGTAGGGGAAGACAAATTCGGCAACAAATACTATGAAAACAAGAAGCCATTTTTTGGCCGTCACTGATGGGTTATATACATCAACGAAATGAATGTGAAAAACACATTTTGGGATGGGGATGGAAGCATGGTGCCTCCTGAATGGCATTGTTGGCTTCACTGTATAACTGATGATCCTCCAACCTATCACTCAAAATTTATTTGGACAAACTACATGAATGGCACCTCAGAATAACATGTACCTTATTCCACCACTAGAAAGAAGATTTAAGACTGAGTCTCACCTTCAATACCTTATAAGTGAAGACAGTGAAAAATAGATTAAACATGCAAAATATGGGCTTTAGGTGTAATTGCACTTTTACTGCTGACCATTAACTTAATAAAAATTGTTTGACTAGGATATTTTGTGATATGAGCCATTCTCACTGGGGTTTGATAACCTAGATGGAAGTGGAACACGTTATTCTTAGTAAAGTACCATAAGAATGGAGATGAAAGAATCCTATGTACTCAATTCTGATATGAGGACAATTAATGATCTTATACATGGTGGGGATGGGGGAAGGGGAGAGCAGAGAAAAGAAAGGAGGGAGAAGGGTGGGGGTCATGATGTGTGACATACCTTTTGGGGATGGGACACAATTATAAGAGGGATTTTACCTAACAAATGCAATCAATGTAACCTGGTTCTTTGTACCCTCAATAAATCCCCAGCAGTAAAAATAATTGACTAAGCAAATAATAATAAGAATAATGTTGGACTATACCAACTCCTAGTGGGGCATTCTTTAATGGCTGCTACCACACAAGAGGAGGACAATAGAGGTATGCCAAAGGTTTTCATGCTGACTAGGCAACTCCTGTGTCAATCAATAAAAGTATTTGTTTACCTGCCACATCCAAATTTACCTGGGGTTCATGAGTGATATGGAAAGTATGGGCATCTGTGTAAAATCTGGGTACCTTATGCTTAGCCATCCATGTCCACAAGGAGATGGACTCCTCCTTGATACTATGAAGTTCAGGGGCAGTTCCATGCCCAACAGTCACATTGCCCTCATTTAGGACAAGGCTTCTTGGATATCCCAGCTTTCCCTGCTCTGTATCAATTCCCTTTGGTGGAAGTTTCACATACCCTTTGGTAGTGGCCAAGTTTCTCACACCAGCAACAGATTTTGCCTGAACTTTTCAGGCCCAAGTCTCTGGAGACTGTGCACCAATTGCCACTCTACAATTTAGCCTTCTGATGGTCCCTTTCTGTTACTTCCAGATTCATATCACGGTAGACAGTTGGAGCCACTGACAACAGCTGAGATTTATCTATAAGCCTAATGCTAACTTCTGGTTTCCTCTGGATATCATAAAACAATTAATAAATTGCATATTTAGCACTATTATAGCTTCTGCTGAGTTGGGGTCTATGTTGGTTTACTTTCTAACAGTCTCAGTGAGCCTTTCACTAAACACTGCTGGGATTTTCTTTCCCTGAAACACCTCTCCCAATTTATTAAAGTTGACTGCCTGGTTGGCTTTCATTGTGCCCATTAAACACTTGATCATGTGGTTCTGGAGTACATCTCCTGGCTGAGCTTTGCTCCTGGCTGATCCCTCAGGGGAAAAGCCTGATGACTTGGGGGCAAACCCAGATGTAGGGTGTGATGTTGACATTCATAGGCTTATTCAGCAGCCCATATTTTATTCTTTTTATTTACTAAACAGTGAAGATAGCAGAACTACAAATCCTTCCAAGTTAAATCAAAGACTAATGGCAAATGTTTAAATTCCTCTATGAACCTCCTGGGGTCTGCTAAGATGCTGCTTAGTTTCTCTCTCCAACTTTTCAGATCTCCAATGGAGAATGGGACATGAACCCTCACAAGCTGCCTGTTGGTAGCAATACCTTCTACAGTAGATGTATGAGTGGTGGACAGAAATATTTGGGGGAGTATGAGGCTCTATTTGTGCTGAGGCGATAGCTACAGTTTCCTCCCTGCTATTTGACTCCTTCCCCTTTCTTTCTATGTTACAACATTCAACTCAAGACTCAATAGTGCTAGAGGGTTATTTCCAAATTACATAAAGGCCTGGAATAAGGGATCTCTGGCCACTTTCCTTCCCCTCATTAAAAAAGATTTAACTATAAGATTTTTAAGACTTCCATTCACAGACCAAAATATTCCATCTCATACCTGGTGTTATGGTCAGGTTCTGTTGTAAAGCAATATTAATTTCATCTTCTGAAGGCTGTCAATTCCAAGGGTCTTCCAATTCCCTAACAGGCATCCCAAATTATATTTGTGACATTGAATCTTCTTGCCCAGTGGCTGTCTATAGGTAGAAAAAAGATGGTAGACTACCCATTGGACTGAGCATCTGCTGCTCCATTGGGCCAAATTGTTGCTGTCTATAAAGGCATCCCTTTCACGAACCAAGTATTCCCAGGGGACAATGAAGTACCCATCTCACTTGGGCAGAATTCTCTGAGCCCTATATTTTTGCACCCAGAATCACAAAGTCTGGTACCATTGCCAGGAGGCATCCATTATCAAATGTACACTGCCTTCTTACCCTCTATGTCTGGATTTAATATTCCCTTGTGCCTGGGAACCACTTTTTCATCTTTCCCTCACCAAGTCCTCTTCCCAGATGACCTTCAAGCCTGCCTTGGTTTTCACCAGTGATCACAATGACAGAACTGCTGCCCATTTATGCGCCTTGAGAGGAGTCTGGGGTTTCTCCTTGGGTCTTTTCTGGGAGTAGGTTTCCAGGTTTAACACAGGCCATTCATTCATCTTCTGTTCAGTGGGAGGTAACCAGAGCTCTGTTAAGCCTACAGTAGGGCATGAACGTAGGTTTTTAAAAGAGCACGAGTGACCCAATAGATGGATAAATCAACTGCAAATGACTCATTTTGCTGTTGAAAGTCAGGAGGCAAAAGGGAAGCAAGAGGGGCATTGAGTCTCAAAGGAGACCCACAATCAAAAATGGTCCCACTGGCTGGAGTCTACATTTCAAAAAGAAAAAAAAAGTTGTTTTTTAAGTGCTGCAGTAGTTAAATACACACGTTCTGTGTTCTCACCTCAGCAACAAAAAGCCAAGAGAAGTATGGAGAGGACAAAATACACACAGGAAGGAGCAAAAATGTCACAAGTTGAGGAAAAGTAGCTGATAAAGGGTAAAGATGGCTTTTTCAGCTCTTCAGTTCAAGAGAGTAACTGATGACCTTGAGTAATGATAACAGTTTAGTGAGCTTCATCTCTACACTCAAAAATAAGCAACTACAACTTCAGGCACACAGAAGAAAGTACAGAGAGATGGTTTTATTTTAACTCTGTATTGGTAAATTAACCCTGAATATTTGATAAAAATTGTTAATTAATTTAAACATACACACAAAAACAGAAGACTAAAAAGGCTTTAAACATAAGTAGCATAACTGAGAAAAAAATACATTGTTTTGACTAAAGATGCTTTTTGTTTTAGCCAACTTGTTCCCATATGAAGTTTTTCTAAATTGACTCTCAGAAACCTTTTCTGGATCTTACATAGACCATCTTTGACATGTGGGAGCTCTCTGCTTGGCCCAAATTTTCTGTCTTAAGTCATGAGATATTTTAGGACAGACATTTCCTTTTTTCTTTTTAAAATTTTTTTAGAGAGAGTCTTACTTTGTCACCCTTGGTAGAGTGCCATGGCATCACAGCTCACAGCAGCCTCAAATTCTTGGCCTCAAGCAATTCTCTTGCCTTAGCCTCCCTAGTAGCTGGGACTATAGATGCCCCCCACAATGCCCAGCTATTTTTGTTTTAGCAGGCCTGGGGCGGTTCAAATCCACCAGCCACAGTGTATGTGGCCGGCACCCTAACCACTGAGCAATAGGCATCCAGCCAGGACATTTCTAATAAAGTTCTTTTTTCCTAATCAAAATTTATCTTTTTTTTATTAACATTCCTTACCTAAAATATATCTTCATATTTATGACTTCCTTCACAAGTCTTCTATGCCCTGGTTCCTTCTTGAATTTTTCTTCTATTTTCAAACAAAATAAGGGTTTTTTTGTTTGTTTGTTTTTTTAAGAGCCTGAGGAAGGAGGCCTGTGGCGTTAAAGGATTCTTTAGGTGTATAACTTAAACTTAAGACTTCATCCAAACAATTGGATAAGGCAATTGGGAAAAACTAAAACAAATAAAGACATGACCTCCCAGTGATCAGAGGGTTTATATAGTACACAGAATATTTGCACCTTCCACCCCTAGTATGAGACAGGAGAGAAAATCTGAGGTCCTGAAAATTCAGGAGAAGCAGAGGAGTGGCTCCAGTGTTATTATAATCTATTTGTTTACCTCTGATGGAGACAGACCACTACACAAGGATCTGGAAACCCAGCAAGTCAAAGTACAGCTTGTTCTGAAAGTGGGGTTTGTTGATCTCACAGTAGTTCCAGAGTATCAGTGGGTATGGAGAATGATAGGTCAGGATTTCAAGGCAGTCTGGAAGGATATGGAAATATCACTTTCACTATCTCTCTCTGGAAGTGGGGCGTGGTCCCAGCAGAGACCACTCTTGAGGCATTTCTTCTTGCAGGGACCCAGAGTCATAGTGGGGACAGGGTTCAGTCCTGCAGTCTTCTTGCCTGAGCCTCTAGAGTAACTCTGGAAGTAACAACTTTCTTCCATAGTGGTAGAAATCATTTGAAAAACATCTTTCTGCTCTTGGCCTGCTGCTGGCCCTGCATTCTCTAACCCTCTCTTCACCCTCACACTGGTTATCAAGACCATAAAGGCCAGGTTGAAAATTCTGGTTGTCGAGTCTTAGGCCTCTTTTAAGCTTTTTACTATCAGAGGCAACAGTGGGGGGTTGGGGGGGGGATAGAGAATAAGAAATTAAAAAAGGGAAGAAAAAGAAAAAGGGAGGAGCAGGGAGAATCAAATCATTATCTCGAAAGCAAATATTTTAAGAGAGATGTAGGAGTACTAAATAATATGCAGCAGGCAGAGTGAACATTACAATGTCTAGAGTTCCATTACCTTTATCTTGCAGATGTGTATTTTTTCCCCAAGTTTTGGCACCTAAATATCCGGTGTGGGGACTAGATGTCAGGTTATATTCCCTGGTGTTTGGTTCCAAGTGAAAAGAATGGCTACTAGTACCAAGTCAATGAAATAAATGAGGATACCAAGTAGACAAAAGCAGACAAAAGTCCAAAGTTTATTAAAGCATATACATTCCAGAGAAGGAAAGGGCCTACCTCCTGATCTGGAAAAGACCCTGGATTTAATAAGATCTTCCCAGTTTATGCCGATTTCTTAAATCTGTTAAGTGGGGGAGGTATAAAATACAATTTTTCTCAGAATAGTTGAATCGTACCTTTTTTTTTATAGTATTTTCTGGGTGTTGTCACAGTATTTGCAAACTGACATGGACAGCTGTAATTGCTACTAAGTTAAAGACAATGAATCACTTGAGGGTACTGTCCCCTTACTTGTATGTATGCTCCAAAAACCACTTTTGGTGGTCTTGGCCATATGTCCACTTTGTGGCCTCTCTGCCACACGAGACTCATTTTTTTTTTAAGAACTAACACCTGCTCAGTCTTTGGAAGCCTTCTTGACATGTTATGTTTTCCTTTTTGGAAAACTCCTCTAGTCAGTTTGTTCTTACTACAGACAAAGAACTCCTAGTATCACTGGACTCTCTCTCTTCTTATCCTTACCTAACAGCAAGAACACAAGTTATAGGCTTTCTGACATTATTCTCCTCCATTAATTGTGATTAGAAAAGCTTGAGAAATATTTAAACATTTTATCACACTATTCACATTTGTACAATTTCAATAGGAATTCTTTAATATATTGAAAGGTATGAGTAGTGGTTAAAGGATTTGCCACTTTCTTCACACTTGTTAAGGGTTTTCTCTGTTATATGCAAATACGCAAAAATTTTATGTATAGGAAGGTGTTAGTAAAAGTTAAAAGCTTTGTTGTATTCTTCACACTTGTAGAGTTTTTCTTCAGGATGAATTCTTTTTGTACAGAAAATTGTGATGAGTAGGTAAGGCTTTGTCACGTGCATTACATTCTTGGGATTTTTCGCTACTATGATTTCTATTATGTTTAATAAGGTCTCAGGTCCCGTTAAAAGTTTTGCTCCATTCTTCACATTTATAGAGTTTCTCTCCAGTACAAATTATTTTATGTATGGAAAATTTGGAATACTATTAGAAGCACTGTCACATTCTTCACATTGGCAGGGTTTCTCTCAACTACGAATTCTTTTATGAAAAGAAAGATTTGAGTATCAATTAAAGGTTTTGTGACATTCTTCACATTTGCAGGGTTTTCCTGCAATATGAATTCTTTCATGTAAAGAAATTTGTGAGTACAGATGAAAGGCTTTGCCACAGTCTTCACATTTGTAGGGTTTCCCTGCAATATAGATTCTTTCATGTAAAGAAATTTGTGAATACAGATAAAAGGCTTTGTCACATTCTTCACATCTCTAGGATTTTCCCGTGTATGAATTCTTTTATGTACACTGAGGCATGAGTGTGATTTAAAGTCTTTGCTACATTCTTCACATTTGTAGGTTTTCTCTCCCTATGAATTCTTATATGTACAGAGAGATTTGAGTAACAATTAAAGGTTTTGCCACATTCTTCACTTTTGTAAGTTTTCTATCCAGTATGAATTCTGTTATGTTCAGAAAGTTGTGAGGACCGATTATAGGCTTTGTTACATTCTTCATGTTTGTAAGGTTTCTCTCCAGTATGAACTCTCTTATGTTTTGTAAGTTCTGAACAGCAGTTAAAGGCTTTGCCACAGTGTTCACCTTTGTAGGGTTTCCCTGCAACATGAATTCTTTTATGTAAAGAAATTTGTGTGTACACATAAAAGGCTTTGCCACATTCTTCACATTTGTAGGGCTTCTCTCCAGTATGAACACTTTTATGCACAGAAAGGTGTACTTATTAAAGACTTTGCCACATTCTTCACATTTGTAGGGTTTCCCTGCAATATGAATTCTTTCATGTAAAGAAATTTGTGAGTACAGATGAAAGGCTTTGCCACAGTCTTCACATTTGTAGGGTTTCCCTGCAATATAGATTCTTTCATGTAAAGAAGTTTGTGAATACAGACAAAAGGCTTTGTCCAGTATGAATTCTTTTATGTACATGGAGGCATGAGTGTGATTTAAAGTCTTTGCCACATTCTTCACATTTGTAGGGTTTTTCTCTAGCATGAATTCTTTTATGTGCAGAAAAGTTTGAGTAATAATTAAAGCCTTTGTCACATTCTTTACATTTGTAGGGTTTCTCTCCAGTATGAATTTTTTTATGTTCAGAAAGGTTTGAGGACCGAATAAAGGTTTTGCCACATTCTTTACATTTGTAGGGTCTCTCTCCAGTATGATTTCTCTTATGTTCAGAAAGTTGTGAGTATCGATTAAAGGCTTTGTCACATTCTTCACATTTGTAGGGTTTCTCACCAGTATGAATTCTCTTATGTTGTGTAAGATCTGACCATCACTTAAAGAGTTTGCCACATTGTTCACATTTGTAGGGTTTCTCTCCAGTATGAACTCTTTTATGTTCAGAAAGGTGTGAGTCCTGATAAAAGGCTTTGCCATTCTTCACATCTGTAGGGTTTTTCCCCTGTATGAATTCTTTTATGTACACTCAAGTACGAGTGTGATTTAAAGTCTTTGCCACATTCTTCACACTTGTAGGGTTTCTCTCCAGTATGAATTCTTTTATGTACAGAAAGGTCTGAGTAACAATTAAAGGCTTTATCACATTGGTCACATTTGTAGGGTTTCTCTCCAGTATGAATTCTTTTATGTTTAGAAAGGTTTGAAGACCGATTAAAGGCTTTGCCACATTCTTCACATTTATAGGGTCTCTCTCCAGTATGATTTCTCTTATGTTCAGAAAGCTGTGAGGACCGATTGAAGGCTTTGTCACATTCCCCACATTTGTAGGGCTTCTCTCCAGTATGTACTCGCTTATGTTTTTTAAGTTCTGAGCACCAGTTAAAGGCTTTGCCACATTCTTCACATTTGTAGGGTTTCTCTCCTGTATGAATTCTTTTATGTACTTGCAGGAGTGAGTGTAATTTAAATGCTTTGCCACATTGTTCACATTTGTAGGGTTTCTCTCTAGTATGAACTCTTTTATGTTCAGAAAGGTGTGAGTACCGATAAAAGGCTTTGCCACATTCCTCACATTGGTAGGGTTTCTCTCCAGTGTGCATTCTCTTATGTAGTGTAAGATCTGAGCACCACTTAAAGGCTTTGCCACATTGTTCACATTTGTAGGGTTTCTCTCCAGTATGGACTCTTTTGTGTGCAGAAATTTGTGAGTACCAATTAAAAGCTTTGTCACATTCATCACATTGAAATAATTTCTCTACTCTATGTATCATCTTATGCCTATTTAGATTTGGGAATTTTCTGAAGACTTTGAAACATTTATCACATTGGAAGATTTTGCTATGGGTAGCTGTTGAACACTCCTCAAGTCCATTATAACATTCTTTCTGCTGCTTATACTCATACACGCTTTCCCAGTCTTATGTTAAGTTTAAATTATCAAGGCCACAGTTCCCATATCTGCTCAGTACTATGTCTGTGAAGAAAACATTTATGCCCTTCGCTTGCAAATGGTCTTGGGTGGAATGAGAAAATATAGCTGCAAAGATTCAAAAAAATAACAAATTATGTCATTGACTTTTTATCAGAAGTATATAAATATACATTATATTTTTATCTGTAAAATTATGCCAAGCACATTAGCAAGATGTCATAAAATTAAACACAGGATCTAATTATCTTTTTTATTTACATAAATAAATGTAACAAATATATGCTGTATTTTGAGGAATTCTAAAAACCAGGAAAGAAATTGCAGCACACAGGGAGTAGAATGTGAAAAGCCACACAGAGGAGAAGAAAACTTTGTTATATTTACCAACCACGTATATTCCCCCTTTATAATACAATATGCTGTATATAAATGTAAACTCCAAAATTGTAGGTTTTTCCTAAAAAAAAAAAAAACAAAAGCCAGTGATGCTGTGTTAATCCATCTGTCTTTTTCAGGTCTTTCCAAAGACAGGTTTCTGTCTAGCATGAATAACAGTGGTGAATGGAATGGTTCTATCTTTATAAGACACACTAGCACTGCTAAAACTAAAGGTAAAATATTGTCACAGCAGCAGAGAGACTTCAGTACCACAGACAGATATAGATCTACCAAGTGATGAGAAGTTCTTAAGAGAAAATGTGGGGGACAAAAATCCCTCAACTAGAAAATAAACACACAATTCTACTGAAGAAATGCCCTCAGAATATATATAAGGTTCTTCAAGTTTTCAGCATAGTCAATTTATAGAGTCCCCCAGGATAAAGCACCATTATAAAGTTTAGGAGAGGTGGTTTTTAATCCTCAAATCTCAACCAAACATTACAACCTGTGCAAAATATTAGGGTAACATAGAACAATGAAAGAAACAAAATAATCTGGAATCAACCATAAAAAATAGAGATGTCAAAATTGCTTGAAAAAAATTATCTCTGGGTGGCACCTGTAGCTCAGTAGGTAGGGTGCCGATCCCATATACCAAGGATGATGGGTTGGAACCCGGCCCTGACCAAAGTGCAACAAAAAAAATAGCAGGGCGTTGTGGTGGGCACCTGTAGTCCCAGCTACTCAGGAGACTGAGGCAAGAGAATTGCCTAAGCCCAGGAGTTGGGGTTGCTGTGCGCTGTGACTCCACATACTTCACGAAGGGTGATAAAGTGAGACTCTATCTCTAACAAAAAGAAAAAGAAAAGAAAAAATCCTTGTCTCAAAACAAAGAAAACAAAACAAACAAAATAAAAAATTATCTGAGTGATGCTCAATGAGTGAAATAGGAAGAATATGACATTGAAGAAAAATAGGAAGATGAGAGCAGTGCCTGTGGCTCAGTGAGTAGGGCGCCGGCCCCATATATCGAGGGTGGTAGGTTCAAACCCAGCCCCAGCCAAACTGCAACAAAAAAATAGCCAGGTGTTGTGCGGGATATCTATAGTCCCTGCTACTCAGGAGGCTGAGGCAAGAGAATCATCTAAGCCCAAGAGCTAAAGGTTGCTGTGAGCTGTGACGCCGTGGCACTCTACCGAGGGCAATAAAGTGAGACTCTGTCTTAAAAAAAAAAAAAAAAAAAAATGAGGAAGATGAGTATATCAACAAAATATAAAATCATAAAACAAGGAAATTATCAAATTGAAAAATACAGCAGATATGACTGAAAAATACTCAAATAAGGAAAAAAATATAAAATATCAAGGGCCTAACCATACTTCAGCTAGGATAAACACAAAGAAGCCCATAACAAGACAGATTAAAAGCAAAGATTTGAAAGGCACATACAAGCAGAGAATCCTAAAAGCAGCAAGAGACAATAGATGTGTCATCTATAAGCGTGATTTTACGAGATTATTTGTGGATATATATATTTTTTATTTGCTTACTTGTGGATTTATAAACACAAACATTACACATGAAAAAAAATTGAGTGATATAGTCAAAGTGCTGAAAGAATAAAACTTCAAAGCATATATATGATATCCAGCAAAACTGTCCTTCTAAATGAGGAAAAATTAAAGATTTATTAAGATAAATACATGCTGAAAGCTGCAATAACACTAAATTATGGGAAAATAAAGTAACTATGAAAAATATCAAAGTACACCTACATAAAATTCTCTATTATTAAATGATGGTGCAAGAAATTTTATTCTTGCAAGAAAATTTGAAGACAATCACAGAAAGTTAACACTAAACCACCGTTAAAGGTTATATGTGTACAATGTAAGAAGATGTAATTGATGACATCAATAACATAGTTGAGAGCAGATGAATAAGGAAGAATTTTTATAACTAAGGTTTAGTTTTATTACCTGTTTGAAATACCTTCTAAAAATTATTTGGGGAGGTGAGACAGAATATAAAATTGTGTCAACACTATAGTGCCACACCATCAGGCTAGCTCATAGCAACCTTAATATCCTGAGTTTGAGCGCTCCTCTACAATCAGTCAGGTACCAGAGTACTTGGGACTACAGGCGCTCATTTTAACACTTAGCTAATTTTTTTTTTTTTTCCTATTCTTAACAGACAGAGGATGCTGCTCCTGCCCAGTATGGACTCCAATTCCTAGAGCTCAAAGAATCTTTCTACCTCAGCTTCCCAGAGTGTTAGGGTTGCAAGCATAAGCCACAATGCTCAGCCAAGGCATAATAAAGATATTTTGAGGCCTAATGTCTCCTATTTCATAAAATGTACTTTAAATCAAAACTGCCACAAAAGGCAAAAAATATTAAATAATAACATAAGGGTTTATTTATTGAGAGCCTATAATTTATTTTTAGATTCTGCATATATATAAAATACATAATAAAAATAAATATGGGACAGATACACAACCCTCCTGTATATGTTCAAAGGAAGAGATTTTTACACGCACATATTTACTGAAGCATTGCTGACAAAAAGCAATAGATAAAAGTGATCCAAACTTGCCTCACAAAATGAATACATAAATTTAGTTTAGGAAATATAAATAATAGAGTATTAAACAGCCTTTTCTTTCTTTCTTTTTTTTTTTTTTTTAAGACAGTCTCATTTTGTCACCCTCGGTAGAGTGTTGTGGCGTCACAGCTCACAGAAGCCTCCAAATCTTGGGCTGAAGTGATTCTCTTGCCTCAGTCTCCTGAGTAGCTGGGACTACAGGCACCCGCCAGAACACCCAGCTGTTTTGTTGCAGTTGTCACTGCTATTTTTTAGGTGGCCGGGGCTAGGTTTGAACCCACCACTCTCAGTATATGAGGCCAGATCCCTACCCACTGAGCCAGAGGCAACTCCTATATTAGTCAACTTTTAAAAATCAGGAAATCTAACATTTCTAATAAAGATAAATATTAACATTATGATAAATGAGAAAAAAGTCCGTATTTCCAAAAAAAGATACATTTGAATTAACTTATATAAAATATCTATGTTACATTTGTAAAATAAATGAAAAATGGAATAGTATTTATGAAAGTTCAGTCAGTAGGCAAAATGGGGAGTAGTTTTAAGTATAGTGAGTTTCACTTTTGCAAGATAAAAACATTGTATGGATATATGTGAAATAGCAATGTCAACATACATGTAATTATAGACAGACTGAATTATATATGTATGTGTATATACATAATTTAGTCTGTATATAATTATACAGACTGAAGTATATAATTAAAATATTAAAATATTTTGTGTGAATTTTTGCAAGACAAAATAAACAATAATGCCAAAATTAAGAGTTATATGGTTTTTCTTTATCTTTCAATCACAGATGTTTCACACAAACATAACGTATATTCACCAATAAATTGTCAATTTCAACACAATATTTGGGAATGTAGTATTCATAAACAAAATATAAGTAATATTTATATAGGCAAAGAAACAAAGAAAATTATGTTGCCAATAGACATGTGACTGATTTATATTTGACTTTTGTACGTCTTAAAGTACCCAGAGATAAATACTGTCATACAAAATTATAATATACCAAGTGACCAAAGGATCAAAATACATAGAAAACTTGGCTCAGCACATGTATCTCAGCAGCTAAAGCACTAGCCACATACATCAGAGCTAGCAGGCTCCAATCCAGCCCAGGCCTACCAAACAACAGTGACAACCGCAACAAAAAAATAGTTGGGCACTGTGGCAGGCACCTGTAGACCTAGCGACTTGGGAGGCTGAGGCAAGAATCACTTAAGCCCAAGAGTTGGAGGTTGCTGTGAGCTGTGATGCCACAGCACTTTACCATTAGTGACATAATGAGACTGTCTCAAAAAAATTAAAAAATAGAAAACTCACATTATATTTTACTTTTTAAAATATTTATATATCAATACATACAAAATGTTTTATAAATATTTTGTTCAATTACATAATGAATATTTTGCAGATAATGATACATATACCTAAAATTTTCTATTTTCCCTATGTATGTATGACAACATTTGGGTCATCCTGTATAGATAAAAATTAAACAAAGTTGACCTGGGTCAGTGCCCACACCAGAGTGGTCAGGGCACCAGCCAAATATACTGAGGCTGGCAGGTTCAAACCCGGCCCGGGGCCTGCTAAACAACAATGACAACTACAACAACAACAACAAAATAGCTGGTCATTGTGGCCAGTATCTGCAGTCTCAGCAACTTCAGAGGCTGTGGCAAGAGAATCACTTAAGCCCAAGAGTTTGAGGCTCCTGTGAGCTGTGATGCCACAGCACTCTACCAAGGACCACACAGTGAGACTGTCTAAAAAAAAAAAATAAGAAATTGATTGACATGAGGCCGGGCACAGTGGCTCAT
>CAUYON010047708.1:0-49304 GCA_963573935.1 Arctocebus calabarensis
CCTGTTACTCTCTTTCCCTATCCTGTTTTTGGTAAGACAAAAACACAGAGTTTCATGTTTACATGGATGAAGTTGGAACATATTCTTCTTAGCAAAGTATCTCAAAAATGGAAGAAAAAGTATCCAATGTACTCAGCCCTACTATGAAACCAATTTATTGCTTTTATATGAAAGCAACTATAACTCAATTATAGTCCAAGAAGAAGGGGAAAGGAGGGAGGGAAGAAAGGGAAGGGAGGGTGTGGAGGGAAGCGGAGTGGGGATGATGGGTGGAGGGAGGATAATTGGTGGGACCACACTTACTGTGCATCTTACAAGGGTACACGTGAAATTTACTAAGTGTAGAATATAAATGTCTTAACAGAAGAAATGCCGTGAAGGCTATGTTAACTAGTTTGATGAAAATATTTTAAGTTGTATATAAAACCAGCACATTGTACCCCATGATTGCATTAATGTACACAGATATGATTTAAGAAAAAAAACCACATTTCTCGGGTGAGCACGTGAAGATATGGGTTTTGTTTGTACAGGGCAGACATGTCCAGCTGTGTGGCTGAGGCTTTAGGTGTGTGGGAAGAGAGGGAGGAAGGGCGGTTGTGGCGCATTCACGGCATATCATCTGTGAGACATGGAGACACCGAGGCTGGGGGCTGTTCTGGATGAATCCAAAACTTTTTATGAAGCAGATGAGGGAGGGTGCAGTGCTGTGAGTGGGGAAGCTGGTTGAGAAGAGATGCTCATCCCTGCTTGTGTCACACTTACTTTCAATGGCAATTGGGACATTCTATAGGTTTATATATTGGGCACTAGTAGCATAGAGGCTCAGAGACTTTGCAGGCAGACTGAGCTAGGTTTGACTCCTTGTCTGCCACTTATTAACTATGTGTCCTTAGACATTTACTTAATTTGCAGCTTGAGTTTCTTAGCTGAAAGATGGAGAAAATAATAGTGCTTATTTCATATGGAATGTGTGAGAATAAATTTAAAAATGTATGTAAGCACCTAACCCAAAGCACATGGTCAGTCCTTAATAAACAGCAAAGGATGTCAGAGTGTCACCCATGTGCAAGAAAAGCTGTACAATGGATAATTCCAGTGGCAGACCATCGAGGGGTGGAAGAGGCAGGATCTGGGGGTGGGGCTTTGGGTTTAGATGGAAATAAAGAAAATGGTTGATTCTAAGGAAAAACTCTGGGAGAGTCAGGGTGATGCAGAGATGAAGATTCTGGAGCCCTGTTACCTGGGTTCAAGTTTCTGTTCTATTACTTAATAGCTATGTAACTGAGACAATCACATCTCTCTGTGCTATAATTTCTACCTACCTCATTGGGTTGTGAAAATTAAAGATGTTTTTCTCGTGGGTCTTTGTGCGTTTAGAACAATACCTGGCATTAAGTTCTATGTGTCAGTTGTTATTGTTGTGATTATTTTTATTGGAGTGTGTGACATTTCTACCTCTCATAAAGTGACACAGCATAAGTCTCAGTCTGTGGAGGTGAATCAAACATGCCAGGACCACTCAGAGTTGCTATTGTTGGTGAATTATGGTGATATTACAATGATTCTTTAAAACAGCCCAGGAAGCATCTTAGAATATCATCTCTCCTGGGGACAGTGGAGATGCAATGGACCTGTTAGAGCCGAAAACGACATGAATGGTTATCTAGTCCACCAGCTTCCAGGTATTTGGGGGGCACCTATTTAGGGAATCCTAATTTGTAGACAGGTAAAATGGAGTTTTTGAAACATTGTAGGTGTAAGGCCAGGAATCTTACCTGCTCAACATCCTCTTCCCTATCAAACAGAAGGGTAGTGTGTGAGGGGAGAGGTCTCTAGACACACAATAATAGTGATGGTAATAATAGTTACTGTGTGCTTCCTTCTCACCTGTACTATGCAAATTATTTTATAAGCATCAGTTTGCCTAATACACAAATCCTTGTGAGGTCATTGTTTTCATCTTGAATTAAAAAATGAGGGAACTGAGAGAGTAGGTAAAAGTGCCCAGGTAACTTAAAGAGTGGCTAAGCTGGGATTTGCACTTAGAACCAGGCAACAGCACTTTGCTTTGTAGTCAAGTGGAACCTAGATCGAGTGGCTTATCAAAGTGCTTTCTGAGCTGGTCAGTAGAGGAACTCAAACCAAGTGACGTCCACATCAGTCACCACCTTGCAAGACCCACCCGAACTTACCTCCACCAGGGAACTGGCCTGACTTGCACACCTGCTCTGCCTCCTGCCTGGCAGAATCAATCCCTCAGCCCTCTCTTGCCTTGTGCTCTGAACCGTATCCCCATGCGTTTGTGTGTCATTACAGAGATGGCTCTCCCTATCTTTCCCCAATAAGTAAAAAGGCTACAGATCGTATTGGGGGCTAAGATGTAAAGTTTTACAGAACAAATGCTTTTTAGTCCAGACAGTTTCATAATGAACTCTATTTCTGAGACCCTGTATTTTACACCCTATTTTATAAACACAATACATCATTCCAACTAGAAAGGAAGGCGCTGATCTGTAGATGCTTTACAGCTTCGCAGAAACAAAGTAACAAGAAATACTACTGAGGAATATAAATTATACATTACATACACTGAAGAAAGTTATGGAGTAAAGGATGAGGAGACTAGACTTAGTGTGTATAAAAAATGATAATCACTCACAGTTATTGAAACCTTGTGATATTGGCAAGAGAAAAGACGAGATCAGTGGAACCAAACTGACATCAAGGCTAGTTGAGTATGTGGTGGTGGCTTGTTAATTTAGTGGCTAAAGGATAATGCTGACAGAGTTATTACCCACTGAGAGGAAAAGGAAGTTGTACACTTTCCTCGCTGCATATCAGAAAAGAATCCATATTTTAAAATATAGGGTGAATATTTAACTATAAGTGGATAAACATTTTTAGAAGAAAATATTAGATAGCCCCAGAGTAGGAAGGAGACTTTTTAAGTATGACAACAATGTTAAAAGCTATAGATAAAAAGATAAACTTACGTAAGATTGTATTTACTTATAAGACACAGAAAGGCAAAGGATAACTTTTATAGCATGAAAAGGATGTCACAGGGTCTACATCCAGAGCATATAAGAGCTTATACTCACTTATAAAAGAAATTTAAAATCTGATAGAAAAAGAGTTTCAGCAAGCATTTTACAGAAGTAAAAAACCAAACGTCCAATGAACCTAAGGAAAGATGGGCAATTTTCATAGTCATCAAGAAAATGAAAGTTGATGGGCCAATGTAATTCCATTTTTTTTCACTCAACTATTTGTCAAAAATTAAGAAATAGCACTAAAATCCCACGCTAATCAGGAAATCAAAAAAGGTCACTCTTACTTATTGCTGATGGGAATAAGAAACACTGTAGTCTTTTGGAAGACAATCTAGTAACATCTATTTCACTCTAAATATAAGTAATTGATCTAGGAACCCTCCTGGTAGGAAGTTATCCTATCCTATTTGAGA
The DNA here is from genome assembly GCA_963573935.1 of Arctocebus calabarensis. NCBI lineage: Eukaryota > Metazoa > Chordata > Mammalia > Primates > Lorisidae > Arctocebus > Arctocebus calabarensis. The sequence goes on from CAUYON010047708.1 coordinate 3,470, forward strand.
AACATAAACTCAATATTTAAGTAAATGGGAACAAGGTCTTTTAAAGGAAAACTGTTCTCAGTGGCAGTATTGGTGATGGGAGCAACCTTGGTGATCATCGGCCGAGAAATAATCAAATAAGTGGACGTGAATCTAACCTTGTAATATAATGCACTTATCAAAGGGAATAAATTAGTACCATATCCATTAGCCAGGGAGAATATTTGTGACATAGTGTTAAAGGAGAAAATGAAGGGTAAATAAATGTTTATTATATGGATGCATTTTGTAAAAACAACAAAACGAAAAAGGAAAATCCCTATTTATTCCTATAAATATGTATGTGCATTTGTATGACTGTGAATACAGGGGTATTTTTAACATAAAAAATTGAGAGGGAGTGATGCTAGAGAGAAAAGAGGGGGCGAGAAGAGATATAAATCAATGGAAAATGGTGAATTCACCCCAAAATACAAATAAGCAAATAAATAACGAGTTGACACTAGCGATCCTTAACTACATGTACTCATGGGAGCAGGGAATTAAAGCAGTTTACCTACAGGTTGTAGGTAGAAGGCTCCCCTCCAAAAATATGCTTGTAGTGAGGTTTGTAGACGCTGCTGTTTGGAAAGCCTACTCTCCTTATCCTGTTTTTCTTGGTACTCAGCATGGTGTGTGCACAGGTGCTCATAAGTGGGGCATTATTGTGGCAGAGGACAGGGAAGCAGAGCCAAAGTGATGAATGCGGGGTGGGTGGGGGTATGTGGTCAGCCCTCCCGAGGCTGGAGTCCAGCTCACAAAACAGAGCCTGCTGGGCTTTCTGCCTGGCAGAACCGAAAAGGGACAGAGGAAAGGCCATTCCTGGACACTCTCTCAATAGGTGTATTGATTTTCTAGACAAAAAGTGAATTTGGAGCTGGCAAATGCTGTGTCCAGTGGCCTGAACAGAATGAGAGAGGCTGACCGCGCAGCATTTTTGTGGTCTGTGCTTTTGCCACAGGATGCAACCGCTTTGGATTTGTTTCCAGGATGGGGAATCCTCGAGTCCTGGCATGCTTTTTCTGTGCACAGTGGTATTCAATCCTTGGCCAGAGATGGAGACCTGACAAAAAGTGGCTGTTGGATGAAGCAAAAACTATCTTTGTGGAGACAGCTGAACCGTATTGGGACACTCTGCCTATGACAACAGCGTGGGAGCCAAGACCTCCTCTTTCTATAGCACTCCCCCTGCACATTCTCTCTCCCCTCATTCCTCTCCCTCCTCCAAGTCCTCTTTTGTGTAGTAGTCTGAGCTCATTTGCTTGGATTCTTTTCACTGCCAATTTCAATGCAGCCATTAAACTGAATATTGTCTGAAGCGATGAAAGAAGAAGAAAAGTGCTATAAAAAGACAGAGCAGTAGGGGAATCATGGGTAGGCAATGCCCTTCGGGTTATCATGCTGGAGAGACTCCTGGTCAGCGACTTCCCTCTCTTGCTGGGGATGGTTCAGCCCTGTGTTCTCCCTCTTTTGTTCTGGTTCATTTCCCTCCTGCTGCCTGTTGCTGGAGCGACGTCCCGACACCCTGGTTAGGAAGTTTTCCCTAGTGGCCCAAGTGGATAAACATGTAGGTCCATTTCCTTCAAGTTCCTTCACAGAAATGAACACACTGGAACACAGGCCTGCACACGATTCTTGCATGCATGCACTTTCATACGCTTGTCAACACACACACACAGGCAATGGTTTTATTATCGGTGTTCAAGAGAAACCGAGCTCTTCCTCACAGTTGTCAAGTAGCACAAGGCAGATAGATGATGGATTAAAAGTTCTAGTTTAACAAAGTTTTATAGCTTTGGGAAGATCTTTCAGAAATTCTTGGTTCTAACCCCCTGTGGTTGAATTGCTTGCACAAATCTCAAAACCATCAGCACTTCTGGCTCAGCAGAAGCCACTGGTTTTCAAAGGTGTCTGCACTGATTTCTTAAGGATGCCATCACCAATTACCATGCTCTGGGTAGTTTAAAACAGCAGTAACTTATTATTTCATGGCTCTGAAGGCGAGAAACAAAAAATCAAGGGGTTGGATTTAGGGTCCATTGGCTTAATCCAGAACAGTCTAATCTTGAGATTCTTAACCATGTCATCTGCAGAGACCTGTTTTTCTCAATAAGGTTACTTTTGCAGGTTCCGAGAGTTAGAACTTAGACATGTCTTTTTTTGAGGGGGGCTACCATTCAGCCTAGTACAATGTCCAAAAGCAAGATATGGCATTTTCCCCATTCAAAGTCCAGTCCTGGCTTGTCACCGCTCTTAGAATTGCAAATACAATTGCCCAATCTGCCTTCTCCGTAGCTCTTCAATGTCGCCTACTGTGCTTCAGCTCCACGGTTCTTCCTCCAGTTTCTCAAGCATGTGTCCTACAACCTCTGCCTAGAATTCCCTCACCACTGCTCTTTAGCAGGCTGGCTCCATTTCTTTTGTTAATTCTCAACTTAAATATCCTATGCGAAGTAGGTCTTCCCATCATCTTCTGCCCCAGAACTCCTCAATTATTTCCTCATCACTATTCACAATGTTTTATTATTTATCATCTGACTCTGCATGGGGAGTTTTATGAGCTCTGTCATGGACTTTATCCATCTTTATCATTGTTTTAGTCTCTAAATCTAGCACATAGTAAACAATAAATATGTGTAGAGTGAAGGAATGAATGAACTAAAGATGCTCTTAGTTTGGGAGATGCTCCTATGGTACCCACGATGGTGGCAGTACTTCAAGCACACTTGACCTGTGTCAAAGGCTGGGATTGTTAATGCATGAAGCTCTTTCTTATCCCACACACCAGTGAGGCTATCATAACCGATTAGCAAGATGTTTAGAGATTTCTGCCTGTGTGATGGGTTAGCATTATATTAAATCGGAAGAAACTACTCAGGGGGCAAAAGTCAGACAGTGATGGGGCTGTGTTAAAGGCTGAAGCTCTCCAAGGCTTCCTACTTCCTTTGCAATCTTTCACAGGAAACCAGAGCTTTGTGGTCTCTGTCTCCAGAGAACTGCCGGAGAGAACTGCTTTGTCACTAACACAGAAGCATTCCTTTTCAGCTTGTCCCTGGGAGAAACATGTGTGACAGTGTACGAAATGGGACATTTCCTGGTCCCTCGGGTTTTTGGCTAATATCCTACAACTGAGGACTGTAGGTCCAAGCACCTTGACCTTATAGGAAAGCAGCCAAGGGGCAGCCAGAATCCCCTTTTAGGGGCTGTTAAGAATTACCAGGTTCATCTTTTAGCCCTCACCCCACAACCCATGGAGCACATTTAAGCTAAATCCTAGAATTTATGGGAAAAGGGGAATTTAAGAAGTAATGAGTCATCATAGGGGAGTACGGAGCCTGGAAGGAGGAGCTCCGAGGGGGTACCTCTCCGGGGGTCCAGGCGAGAGAAAGAAGGGTAGGTCTGGGAGGCAGGGGCCAGGCTGGGCTGGTGGAGGGCAGAGGCTCTGCATGGGAATTGGAAGGCCATTAGCATTCTGACTTCAGAAAGTGAGTTCTAACTCTTACAATGGGACCGTGGGACTGTGCCAAGGGGAACTGAACATCAAGGGATCTGCAGCTGAGATGCTGTCAAGGGGGGAAGAGGAGGCATTTGAAGGAGTGTGTTTGAAAACTGTTAAAAGAAAATAAAAGTCACCTCCTGTTGGTTCCCCCAGGGAAACCTGGGCACAACTAGGATTTGAATTCTGCCTTACTCCAGAGCCCCAAGATTCCAGTCACTCTGCCCTCTGTCATTGTCTAGAAAACATATGTGCCAGTATGTTATGTTTGCTTCAAGAGGAGGATTTAGAGGGGAAATACCTGGATTCTTTAAGAAATATGTAGAACTTGTCCTTGAGTTCTATGGAAAACGTCCGATCCTTCCTACCTTGCCTTTTCATTTCTCACAGCCTAACCAGGAGGATGAAACCTGTGTACAGAAGCTCCCGCTGCCTGAGGATCCCTTGTACGTCTCAGGGCCTAACCTAAGTCAGGAACCCATGAGTGCAGGGTGGGAGGGTGGCGGGGGACTTCCCAGCAGCAAGCTTGCTCATGGCCGTGAAACAGCCAGAGGACTCCTCACATCACTTATGTTCTGGTGACCTCTGGGCCAGGCAGCCTTTCAGGTGCTGAGAGACTGAGAACAGAGAGTGCTCAGGGAGGGGTGGTAATCACAGGGCACCCGGGTGGTGGCAAGGGCATCCTGGCTCGGACTCAGGGGCTGCCACCCTCCAGAAGTGTGATCTTAGGCAACTCACTTCACCTCACTGTGCTTTAGTTTCCTTGTATGTAAAAGGAGGCTGCTGGGTTGATTTCTGAGTTCCTTCCCAATTCTAAGATCTGTGATTCTGTGAGCTAGTGGGAAACGGTTTGGGCAAGGAAGGAGCAGAGGCAGGAAATGAGCAAAGCATAAATGAAGCATTTAAGGGCAACTGGAGCTAAAAGAAAGCTAAGTTAATCATTGACTTTCTAGCCCTGTTATCATTCTTTCCTAAGACACAAAGAAAAGGCAGTTTTGTGCTCACTTAGACAACTTGTAGCACTAGATAGATGGGGGAGCAAAGAAACCGAAACTTAAAACCATCTTGCCATTAAATATGAGATTCATGATATTCAGCAGCGCATGTGTTTGTTGCATCCTCAAGGAGACCCAGCATGCTTGGAAAATTGCCTGATAAATATGCCACATCGCTTTGCACAGGTTCAAATACATTCCTGAGCGTGTCAGCATTTTGATGCTTCCTGGGGCCCTTCTCTTTCTCATTAGCATTTTCAGAAGTTTGTGTGACTCAAATCTATAAGTCAGACCTTCCCCCAGCCCCGAGTTATGAAGGACTGGAGAAAGAGAGGAGACAAGGCAATGAACTTGGAGGACCCTCAGCCCCCGGTCCCACATTCTGCTGGGAACTGGAAACGTCTGTGTCTCCCTTGGTGAAAGCCTGGGTGATGACCCCTTCAGACACTGTCTGTGGAGAGGTAGAGGTCACAGGCGGCAGAGTAGGGGGGGCACTCATCTGAAGGACCCTTGCTGCCAACTCTATCTCTGTCCTTGAAGAGACTTTTTTTCCCTTCTATAGACATTTGCAGGCACCCTGGTGAGTTGACCCCAGGGACACGCACATCTTATTTTGAGACCAGCTTTCTGGCTGTCACACGCGCTTCAACTGAAACCCCTCCTTTCATGAGGATGACCTAGAGATGACCCTCCCGAGGAGACAGTGTGTCTGTGATGTTTGGCAGAATAGATAACTAGAGTCTATTCTCAAGAATAGTGAGGAGAGATGGTGTGGAAACACAAGGACATGGGTGCCTCTGACCGGCTATTTAGGAGACGGGAAACTAAAGACACTGATTTGATTTAAAAAAATAAAGTTTTTATTGATACACGTAGGTGTCCATATTTTCAGGGTACATGTGAAAATTTAATATTCACAAAATTTGTAAAGATCAAATCAGTGTAATTTGGACAGCCATCATTTAACTATTTGTCTTTCCTTTGTGCTAGAAACATGTTAATTACTCTCTCCTAGCTAGTTTTTTTTTTTTTTTGTAGACACAGAGTCTTCACTTTATCACCCTTGGTAGAGTGCTGTGGAGTCACAGCTCACAGCCACATCCAACTCTTGGGCTTAGGCGATTCTGTCTCTCAGCCTCCAGAGTAGCTGGGACTACAGGTGCCCACCACAGTGCCTGGCTATTTTTTGTTGTTGTTGTTGCAGTTCAGCTGGGGCTGGATTCAAACCCACCACCCTTGGTATATGGGGCCAGCGCCCTACTCACTGAGCCACAGGTGCCGCCCTCTCCTAGCTATTTTGAAAGAAATAAAAACAGTAGTTTGATGAGATAGATCAGAGCAGGCCAAGGCTTTCATGGTGTTTGAGAAGAAAATGATGAAGAAACAAAAGTTTTAATTTGAATTGATGGGGGCTGATAGCTGCTTTTGAGGAACCAATAAGTGGATTTGAAAATAGAGACAAAATTTTCGAAAAATCTGCCTAAAGTAACTTTGGGCTTGAGACTTTAGTAGAGTTGTCCAGGGGAAGTTAAGTAGTTACTATCTCTAAATCTGGACAAGACTAGGAAATATATTGATTCTCTGGATAAGCAAATGCAGATTCATCAGCATTGCTCTCTGCAAGCAAGTTGTCCCTTTTCCATATAAAATGACTCAAGATACTTTCAGGATAAGGAGTCTGGTGCTATCAAGCAGGGTGGGGCTGAGAAGGAAGTGGTAGCAAAAGGAGACTCCATGGTGATTTAATATTAGGATGACGAAAGCCTGGATCAGTGACAATGGCCCTGGGCTGAAGAAGAATTCGCTACAGATCAGTAAAGTATGCAACTGTGAGTTTTTTATGGAAGCTCTTCAATGAAAAAGGAAAAATTAGCAAGACATGGAAAAAATACTTGCTACAAATATGATGAACAAAAGCAAATATTCTAAGTCAATAACTAAAAAGTATATTTAAAAAGACACTGAGACCACCAATAGCAATATGGACAAGAAGTAGGGAAATTTTCCCATAGAGAAAATATAAATCTGAAAATGTTTACCCTCACTTATAGCGAACAAACTAAAAATTTAAACACTGAGTGTAGAAGCAATCACAGTATTCATTAAAAAATTATAATATTCGTTATATCAGTGTGTGCCTTAGCATAACATTTCTAAAAAGAAAGTTGCTGATATACATCAAAAGATTTAAAAGTACTTTTACCTTTTGATTTCATTCTACTTTTCAGGGACTATCCCAATGAAATCATAACCATGTTAACATAGTTTTTTTTGTTTATCAACTTGGTGTTTAGAATAGTATGAGTAAGGAGAAGGAGAAGCAACTAATGTTATGTCCGATGTTGAATAAATTGACAGGTTCATATGATGAACTAGTAAAAAATCATTAAAATTGTAATTTTAAAGTGAAAATGTTTCTATAGAGGGCTAACTCATACATGCTTCTATGTAATGTTTTATATAGTTATTAAACAGCATGATAACATTAATTATATATAAACATATATATTGTTCAATTATATATAAACATTATATGTTGTGAACATATAATGCATAAAAAGATGTGACAGAAAAAAATTGAATTCTATATTTCCATAATCCATAAAATAATTCATGGGCACCATTCTTAACAAAAACAAATGGGATATAATGAAAGGTCTTGCTGTTTTATGGATCATAGTTTGCCATTGAAACGTTTTACTCTAATATCTCTTATCTCCAAAACTAAAGCTGAGAGGCTATAGTTCTGACCTAGATAGTCAGAACTTATGATAGTAAGTCATTTTTTTTCTAATAAGTCTGCTATACTTGTGATATCATAGGTCATTTTGAGCAAATCACTTTGTAAGAATCAGTTTCCTCATCTTTAAAATGGAATCTATGGCAACGTATAATATTCCCATTTTTTTGAGCTGTATTGCCTTAAACTTAACAATGACAGACTATAAAATACTAAGGCAGCATTGTTTTATATTGTTGATACCTAGGTCTGGAGAACATAAACCTGTGATTTCAAGTTTGCCTTTCCCCGGTCACTACTAAGGTTGATTTGATTTCATGTTTATGAGTGATTGAAATTCTTCTGTAATTTCTGTTTTTATAATTTTTAGGAGTTCTTCATATATTCTGGATAGGAATTTTTGTTATGTTTAAACATTTAATCTATTTCTTTACTTTTCCTTTCACTTTATCATACAGAAGTTGGCACTATGTAGAAGTTTAATTTTTTTTTTTTTTGAGACAGATTCTCACATGGGTAGAGTGCCATGGTGTCATAGTTCACAGCCACCTCAAACTCCTGGGCTCAAGCGATCCTCCTGCCTCCGCCTCCCGAGTAGCTGGGACCACAGGTACCCACCAAAATGCTCAGTATTTAACTCTGCCTGTCTTTTCCCGTAAATTTACTGTAGAAAGAAATTCTGACCTCCAAATTCTAAGAATATTCTGCTCCATTTTTCTCATACTTATATAGTTCATAGATTTTATGAATCTAGAGTTCAGATATATTTCATAAACAGGCAGCACCAACATTGCTTTATAGTTTTAAGAAAAATGCAGATTCTTGGCTCTTCCTGCAGACCTCAGGTCTGTAATTTACAACCTCTCTCAATGCACACTAAAGTTTAAGAGGTGCTGGTCTTGGAAATAATTTTGTTTATGAGATAAAGCTATAAATATTGTGCTTTGCTGCTTCTGTATGCAATTGATCCAACGTAATTTAGTTTCTGCATTTCTCTGAATTACCATTTTTGTCCTATACTCAATCCAAAGCCCCCCAGAACCAATGGGAGAGAGGATAATGCAAGTCTAGAGAGATGAAGTACTTTTTGTTCTTTCAGTACACAGTAGATTAAACAGAGAACTCTAAAACTTCTATCTCTCACGTGCATTGATTCCGCAGGTGCAATCAGAGGACACAGGAAGTGATGCATTTGGGACGCATGTAGTTTGTGTTTAGGAAAACGTTTAAATATACTCTTATCAGTTGAACGAAAGTTTCTCCCAAGACATGTATACATTTCTCTGAGTCATGAATCTATCATGTTTCCTTCTGGCTCCAGTTAAATAAGGGTTGTACATGTGTAGTTTTCTGTGTGTACCTTCTCATTTTTACTGATAAAGAAATTTTTATACTGCTAAAGGCAAAATACATGATGTCTCACTAGGTTAATTTTAAAAAGAAGAGATAAATAATGCTGACCCCAGACCAACATACATTTTAACAACATGACAAAGAACACACTGCCACTATTCCACACTGCTCTAAGCTGCTGAGTGATGAACCAGGTTTTGCAAAGTTAGATGCTATATAAAAGCCTTTCTAAATGTAGAATCAACCATCAGGTGAAATACGAAATAAGTAATTTTTATTCCTAAATAATGCAAATATTTTGCTCTTCTAGAAACCAACGTAAAGGAAGCATAGATTGTTTTGGGTTTTGTTTTTAGCTTGCGATGGGGTTTTATTTGTTGAAACTGCAAGTCTCTGGGCCAAGATGCTTTGTACGAAGGGAGTAAATCCAGTTTGCTGGTGGATCAAATTACGCAAGATACAAAATGCAAATTATCCCAGGAATCTTGTTCTTAGTTTGGAATTTTTATTTTGTCACCTTGATATGTAGGAATAGAACTTGTAGGAGCTTAATGACTCTGCAGAGGAGAGGGTGGTGTGTTAGATTCCTGGAGCTTCTGTAACCAAGTGCTGTGGACTGGCAGGGGGTGGGGTGGCTATTAAACAACAGAAATCTATTCTCTCACAGTTCCAGAGGCTGGAAGTCTGAGGCCAAATATCAGGAGGGCTGGCTCCTTCTGAGGGCTGTGAGGGAGGGGTCTGTCGCAGGCTCCTGGCCTTCTTCGGAGAGTTCATATGGTCTGCCCTCTGTATCGTCTGTCTTCCGCTTCTTTTTAATTTAATGACCGGTTTAAAGATCCTCTTTCCAAATGCAGTCACATTCTGAGGTACTGGGGGTTAGGACATCCACATGTAAGTTTTGAGGGGGCACAGGTTGGCCCCGGGTCGCTGGTGCTTTGGAGAGGGCTGTGACAGGAAGGCGGGTCCCCGGAGCTGACCCGGCCTGCAGTAGCCGGGCTCGCTCAGGCTCGTCTTTTAGGTCTCCAGGCTTCTGTTCCTGCATGTTCTCTTTTGCCTCATGCTAAGATTCAAAGACTAATATCAGCCCTAGTAGACAAAGCCATTTTACATCGTGTTTATGCAGCCCAGACCATCCCCATTTCCTGAAGAATTCTTCGGTCATCCTTTATTTTAATATCCAGATAAGTCGTTTTGAGTTTCCACCATGCACATTACTAGAGGCGTCCTTGATACTCCTCAGATTTTCAGAGGGGCTTCAGTTGTGGCTCTCTTGGCTCCTTAGACCGCTCTGACCTCACACGACCTTTCTCATGCGGGATCCGACCTTGGTTTCTTCTCAAAGTGTCCTGGTAAGGGCTGTTGTGGAGAACAGAATTTTCCTAGGAGTTCTAGGGGAGAGGGTTAGGGATAGGAGGGTGATAGCAATATAGCATACTGCAAGCAACATTTTAAAAATGAACTGTAGCCCTCCTTCTTACAGATTCTGTGGCCTTTCTTAACTCAGGGGCTTTCTTCCTGAGCCACCGTCTCCTGCTCCAGCTTCTGCTTCTGCCCCCTGCTTGGACCCTCAAGACCTTTGTTCTATTTCTCTTGCTTTCTCCTTCCCGGTTCCCTCATACACCTCACCCTGGTCTCTCAAGCTGTCAACGAACAGCTCCTAACATCCTGTTATTTGCTTATGCAGATGTGTAGGTCCTTTCCAGGTGTATCTTTGTTCTTAGGTGGCCCCTGAGAGTCTCAGAGTGGGACCAGAGCTCACCTTCCTCAATCAGCCAAAGACCCATCAAGAAATGTTACCACTCAGCGTCATCTCCTCTGCTGTGAATTATGCCCCTAATATTTTAAATCTGCACAATCTCTGTCTTAGTCCATTTTGTGTTACTACAACATACCACCTGAGACCGGGTAACTTACAGGAAGAGAAGCTTATTTCTCATAGTTCTGGAGGCTGGAAAGTCTGAGATCCAGGCACCAGCAGGGTGGGTATCAGCTGAGGGTCCTCTTGCTGCATCTGAGGAGGTGGAAGATGAAAGGGCAGAGAGGAGGATAAATCCTCCATCTCACGTGGCAGAACAGGACAAAGGAGCTGGCTCCCTCCTGCAAGCTCCTTTTAGAGAACATTAATCCATTCAGGACGGCTCTGCTGTCTGGACCTCAACACCTCCTCGAAAGCCCCATCCCCAACATCACAGTACTGGGGATCAAGTTTGCAACACATGAATTTTGGGGGACACATTCAGCCCACAGCAGCCTTTTGTTTGTTTCGAATTAGACCCCCTTTCCTTTCTCTCCTCCTTCGTCCAATTCCACCCTCTGCGATATCTTTAGGCATCACTCTTTAATCCGTAATGGAGGTGAACAGTAGCGATGGTTGCCTTTGGGTATTTTTGTGCACCATGGATGTTAATGGTAAGAAAAAAGATGACAAACTTTGTCATACCGGCTATATGGTATTGATAATTCTTTCAATTAGAAAAGCATCCGAGGGCCACCTACTTGATTCCCTCTCAGTCTAGAATTAAATGCGTCCAGGAAGAAATAGCCCATTTTATACTGATTATTGGTGGACCGTACCAACCCCTTTTTCCTGTTAAAGAAAAATATAGCCCCGAATCTCCTGAAAACTCTCTGCAGCTGTGCTAATATTTTGACATCTTCACCTTACCAGATCCTTCTGTGGGCAAAGCTCTTTGTCTCCACAGACTGAGGGGACACAAAGGAACTTCGCGGCAAGGGCACAAGCTCTCAAGACAGAAGGTCTGGGTTTCAGCCCTTCATCTCTCACTGGCGGGCGACATGCCCTGGGAAAGTCACTCACGCTCTCTCAGGCCCAGCTCCCTTCTCTGTCCCACAGTGAGGAATCCTGCTCATATTTCCGCAGGATCAAACAAAATTTCACTACCTAGAAGAACCCTTTTTTGGCTAGAGAGACATGAAGCCAATGCCAAGTCGGGTAGCTGCTGGGGCTTCAGATGTGTTTGGGCACATCAGGCAGATGGGCCAGGTTTGGACTTGCCTGACAAGCCCAGGGGAGACACAACGGCTGGGTTTATTGAATCTGACAACCGGCTCCTCACAGTAACTGGTGCTGCGTCTAACGGTGAGCTCGAAATGAGTCCAGGAATGCCGGCGGAGAGGAAGAGAGCAGTCCTTGTGAGCGCGGAGGAGGCGGCGCCTTCCCGTTGGCTTCCCACTCACCTCAGACAAGCTCAGAGAACATGCCCCGTGTTCCTAGTGGGAGGAATGGGTCGAGGGAGAGAGCGCTACTCCTGGAGCTCCCTCAGGTGCGGAGGGTGACACCTGCGCCCCCCCCCCCAGACCCAGTCACTCTGCACAGTGCACAGGAATATTCACAGCGTGATGTGAGCTGTGTTGGTGTGGCCTTAGATTTAGTGGCTGTAATATGTTAAGGGTTCTTTTAAAGAGAAGAATGAACAATGACAAATATGAAATTTAGTTTGAAAGGAACGTGTTCTCTAGAATGATAAAATAAATCACAATAAATTACATTCTTTTTTTTTTTTTTGGGACAGAGTCTTACTATGTCTTCCTGGGTAGAGTGCCATGATGTCACAGCTCACAGCAATCTCAAACTCTTAGGCTTAAGCAATTCTCTTGCCTCAGCCTCCCAAGTAGCTGGGAAACAGGTACCCTCCACAATGCCTGGCTGTTTTTTGGTTGTAGTTGTCATTGTTTGGCAGATCCGGGCTGGATTTGAACCTGCCAGCTCCGGTCAATGTGGCTGGCGCCCCAGCCACTGAGTTATAAGCACCAAGCCAATATGTTACATTCTTAAAAATCTGACAAATATTACAAAACACAGGAAAATAACCATATATTTTCTTGAATTATATGATGCATTTCTTTAAGATCTTTTTTTCTCACTTTCTTTGGTGACATGCCTTTTGATCATCTCTTTATAGGACAATGATTTTATCATATCATTTTCTTTAAGGAGAATGAAAACATAATTTAGTCTTTTAGGACAGTTAATCAGAGTTAATTCTCAAGTTTTGATTATTTAAGGATGAATAAGAACAAAAAACAATGCAAACAATGTACTCATTGTGCTATTCCTACAGCATAGGCTCAAGAAACACAAGAATTCTGAGAAATTCTATTTTGAGTGGTTCTTATAATAAAAGGAAAAAAATGTATAGCACATTTATATACATACTGACAAGAGACAATCTCTGTTTTGACTAGGGTTGATGAGAACCAAATTGTCTACTTACACATTTATGTGTCTAATGATAACAAGAAATTTCTATAGAGGGGCAGCTCATGTGGTGCATTTCAAATGTTGCTCTTTTTTACTACCCGCCCTCTGCTGCCAGGGGCCATGGACCTACAGATGTTGAGTTAAGGCTCTTGGTTTTGCTCCTTCATGTTTGGACAATAGGCGAATTGGCACAGAGGACAGTAGAGAATTCCTGGAAACCATTTTTATACCAGTATAGCAAACAGTGACTTAAATGTACCTAGAAGTGATTTGGAACTAGATAAACAGATTCAATTAAATCTGAAATAAACTTCCTCTAATCAGATTTCAAAAATGCTTTTGGCCACTCCATACCATTGGAGTCAAGGTGAAATATAATGGTGGGGAAATCAAAGAGGAAAGAGCCAATTGTCGTGGCTACTGACACGTAGAATATTTTATTTCTGCAAACTTTAGAAAAACACATGTCTTCATGAATTGATTGCCTTTTCCAGATTCTTTGAAAGGGACCATGAGAGTGAAGGGTCTTGAAACTTTCTTCAAGAAATATGTCTCTGGCTTAATAGAGAAACTTTCAAATTTCAGTGGCTTAACACAGTAGTTTATATTTTGTTCACATAAGACCAAGAGGTGGTTGGTGTAGATAGTGGAGTACTAGAGGGTAGGGGAGACCTTGCCCCGTATAGTCATTCCAGCATCCAGGTTGATGGAGGTTCTCTCATCTTCAACATGTGGCCTCCAAAGTAGCCTCGGGCACTGATAACTGAGAAGAGGAGAAAGGGGTTGTGGGAGAGGTTTTCATGGGCCAGTCTAGGAAGTGGTGTGCATCACTTCCTGCCACAGTCTATTAGCTGGAACTCAGTCACATGGCCAAGAAATTATATGATGCTGCAAGGGGGGCTAGGAAATGTAGTATCGTTTGTGCCTAGGGGAGAGAAGAAATGGTTTTGGTGAGTTATAGTCTCTAACACAGGAACTTTCCTTCAGTTGGGTTTGGAGTGACATAAGTATGGCATGATGACACTGTTATAGCCACAGGAGGCATATTGAAAGGCATCATCTGCTCACAAGGGGTCCCCATTATCTTCTTGAATCAGTGATGATGTTCAGGTCTATGGTACAAGGGATGTGTCCTGGTTGTTGACAGAGACCATTGCTTTGTAACCTTTAGCCTGGTTACCAGGAAGTTGCCCAGGAAAAACAACATGAAAACCAGCCTAAGGGACGATGATGAGAGTAAGAAGAAGAATGACTATGAGTAAGAAGAGATTTGGGGGGAGAAGTTTGTAAAGTTAGATCACTAAACTCTACCAATTTCCACTCACTAAAGAGATTTCCAAGGGCTGGTCTCATTAGACGGTGAATTCTAAGACCGAATATGTCTCACTTATTTTGGGGTCCCAGTGCCCAGCACAGTGTTACATTGGATTGTTGGAAGGAATATTCTTCATTTTCTCCTATATACATGAACATTTTATAAGCATAGAACACTTTTTGATACATAATATTGTTCAGAGCCTTGACAGAATGGATTTCAATGCTCAAGTTCAGTGAATTGTGTTTACCTTGATCTACAACTCCTAGATATTCCATATTAATTGACCTTGGGTTCATGCTTTGAGATTTATTTTTTTCCATTAGACATTTTCTGTAACAAGTAAAGAAAAAATATAAGGCGGCTTGTTTATAAATGTATTTTCTTGTCTTTCTTGAAATATAGAAATTCTCTAAATCTGTTGGAAAAGGTAAGTTCTTCCTTTCTTCTTGCAAATGGAAAGTTACTTTTCCCTTGGAGCTCTTTCCTCCATGTAAGTTAATATCCATTAGTAAATGAGGCTTTGCTAGATCCATGCATTGATATTTCATCCTTGGTACCTCTCAAGGAAAATCAATGTGTGGCTTTTCAGTTAGTGAACAGAATGCTAATAAAACATGTAATGCCAGCATAGCTGCAATCTTCATACTTAGAGTTCTACTTTGTCCGAGTGAGCAGAAAGGACCAATTGATACTTTTCAGAAGGGAACATACCCAGATGACTCCAGAGAGGCAGGTGTGAGGGTGTCTTTAGGTTAAATGGTGCTTCTCTTCCTGTTCCTGTCCTTACCTGATGGGGTTTCTTAAGACAGCAAGGACAGAGGCTAGAATAAATCTAAAATGAGAAAGTGCAGGATTCAAATTCTGTCCACATAGGGGCAATTAATGGCAGCAATGGAACCTAAATTGAACAACAGATTCAATTTGAGCCCTCTGCGACATGGAATTTGAAGAGGGATACAGCAGGGGAACGGGGACTGTTGAATGAATCCTTTAAGGTTCTCTCTGGTAGGAGAACGTACCCATGAAAAATAATCTCCTGGCACTACGACCTGCTTCCAAGATGTACAGATATTTTCCTCCCTCTCATCTTCCTTTAAAAACATTTTGGCTTGTGTAGAAATACATATCCCAGAAATGCTTCCATTTTAACTATTTATAAGTATATAGTTTCCTAGCATTAGATACATTCACATTGTTGTCCAACCATTGCCATCATCAACCTGCAGATCTCTTTATCTTACAAAATGGAAATTCTGAATTTTAACCTCATTACACCTGCAGTCCCCAACATTTTTGGGCCCAGGGAACAGTTCACAGAACTTTTCCCCATGGATCAGGGGGTGGGGGTGGGGGATGGTCTGGGGATGATGCAAGCATATTGCAGCTCCACCTCAGTCAGGCATTAGCTTCTCATAAGGAGCGTGCAACCTGGATCCGTCGTGTGTGCAGTTTGTGGCAGGATTCACTCTTATGAGAATCTGATGACGCAACTTATCCGACAGGAAGCAGAGCTCAGGCGGTGATGCACGTGATCAGGGGCGGCTATAAATATGGAGGGTGTGGTGCACGTGATGGGGCGTGGCTATAAATATGGAGGGCGGTGATGCACGTGATCTGGGCGCGGCTATACATACAGAGGCAGCTCCGCCCACCTCCTGCTGTGAGGCCCGGTTCCAAGCAGGCCCCAGGCTGCTACTAGTGGTGGGTACCACTGGCCCAGAGGTTGGGGTCCGCAGCATTAAACAATAGTTCCCCAATTCTCCTTCCCCCACCTCTGGCAACCACCATCCTACTCTCTGTCTCTACAAATTCCACTACTCTAGGTACCTCACAGAAAAAGATTCCTGCCATATTTGTCCTCCAGTGTCTGACTCATTTTGCTGACCATACTGTTCTCAAGGCTTCTTCGTGTTGTTTCATGTATCACACCTCCTTGCTTTTTAAGACCAAACAATATATTCATTGTGTGTATATTCCACATTTTGTTTACCCATTCACCAATGAACACTTGTGTTGTTTCTCCCTTTTGGCTATTGTGAATAAAGCTACTATAAACATAGGTGTACAAATATCTCCTCACGTATCTGCTTTTGATTCTTTGAACATATATCAGGAGCAGAATTGCTGAATCATATGATAATATTAATACTATGTTTAATTTTTTTGAGTAACTACCATACTGTTTTCCATAGTGGCTATACCATTTTATACTTCCATTAACAGTGAATAAAGCTTCCAGTTTCTCCGCATACCTGCTAACCCTTGTTTTCTATTTTTTTGTTTTTGTTTTTTTGAGACAGAGTCTCACTATGTTGCCCTTGGTACAGTGCTGTGGCAACCTCAAACTCTTGGGTTTAAGCGATTCTCTTGTCTCAGCCTCTCAAGTAGCTGGGACTACAGGCACCTTCCATAATGCCTGCTATTTTTTTTTTTTATTGCAGTTGTCATTGTTGTTTTTAGCAGGTCCAGACTGGGCTCAAACCCACCAGCCTGGCTGTATGTGTCCAGCACCCTAACCACTGAGCTGTGGGTGCCAAGCCTGTTTTTGATTTTTTGATAGTAGTCATCCTAAGGGATGTGAGGTAGAATCTCACTGTGGTTTTGATCTGCATGTCCCAATTGATTATTGGCAGTGAGCATCTTTTCATATGTTTCTTGCCCATCCATCTCTTGGTCGCTCATATATTATGTTTTGAGAAAGGTCTATTCAAGTATGTCCCCATTCCTTAATATATTTTTCTTTTCGTTGTTGTTATTGAGTCCTTCCTCCCCTTTTTAAGATGTGGCGTTCTGTATGACTCTGGCCTTCTCTTCAGTCGATCTGGTTCAAGGTATTGAAGCTTGCTGTTTGCTCCTGATGTGTTTTGGAGCAGTGATTTTCAAACTAAGTTCTGCTGAGTCCTCAGTTGTTGGTAGAATCCTCGGGGAAAACTGGAGGAGAGAAGGTGAGGGATGCTGGTGAAGGTGGGATGGGCCAATTTTTGCTTCAGCCAAAGCAGCTCTATTTTTACCTGGTTTACCTCCATTTAAGA
Organism: Arctocebus calabarensis; assembly: GCA_963573935.1. Lineage (NCBI taxonomy): Eukaryota > Metazoa > Chordata > Mammalia > Primates > Lorisidae > Arctocebus > Arctocebus calabarensis. Next base: position 20,644 of record CAUYON010047708.1, read on the forward strand.
TGGTGTTTCCAAAACACTCGTATGGATAAATTTTGCTTTAAGTATTTCTCTGAGCTTCACCATGTTTGAAAACAAGAGCTGCCACTGTGTGCTTTGAATTGTTTTCCCACAAATGAGTGGAAGGGAAGTGTCCCTCATTTTACTTCTATAAATAACTGTGGGATGTTCCCTAGGTACCAGGTACCCTCTTAATTTCCTTGGAGTTGCTTACAGCTGGCTGGTTTGGGGTGGGGTGGGGGGAAGCTGTGACATTGGAAATGGGTAGATGAGGGGGCTTGGGGCTAGAACGTGGGCCTGGTCTCATGTGCCTGATGTAGCCCCTGGACCCGAGTAGGTCCGGAATCCCCCGGGGCCAGTGGATTCGCTCTTGTCCACCCCAGCCTCCTAAAGGTGGCACAAGCAGTTGACCAAGACGCTGCCTGCTGGCACTGTTTCTCTCTCCACTAGCTCTTCTCCAAACCCTTTCTTTCTCCCACACCCCATGACCTTTTCTCTGTTTCCCCCACTTTCCTCCAAATCTCCTACACCATCTGTTGTGACTAGTGTTCTCGTTCACCTTGTGCAGCTTATCTCCTCTTCAGCAGGAAAGAGGCTGGCAGCCTAATCTCTCCACAGATCCTGTGTTTCTGAATTCACCATCCTGCCCCTCAGGCTGCTGCCCGGCTCATATAAGCGGAGAAGGAAGATGGGGCTGCATCAGGCCCCTCCCCACAAATGGCGAGGGCGCATCCAGGGCACAGGGCGGGAGGCGGAGATTCTGAAGGCCTGCGGCCTGACAGTGGCTGGGGAAGGGCCTGTGTCCCCAGGACTTCTGGGAAGGAAGCTGCTCACACTGCCTGAGCTCTGGGATTTGCCGTTTGGGGTCTCCAGTGAACACCTCCAGCCAGGCCACTTGCACAGCGAGCTTTCTGTATGGCAATTCAGCAGTCGCTGTGAACTGTGCTCCCTTTTTCTGTTTTTCCTATTGTTTTATTTTATTTTTTTAATGGCCCCAGCTTGGAAGAGGGCAGGGAACTCAGTTGCAAAAAGGACCCCTTAAAACATAAACTATGACTGACAAAGTGAGGCCATTGAAATGTAGGGTGCTACCAAAGAATTTCTTTAAATGCACACTTTTCTTTTTATTCTACCTCAAATAATATGCTCAGCCACCCCCTTCGCCCACCACATGGTCGGAGGTATTGGCTCTGCTTCATTGGCTACCATTAGTAATGCTTTCCACTTAGAAGACCCTTTAAAATTTTCCAAACATTCTCCCTTTATTTTCTCTTTCATATGTATGTACAAATTCTTCCTATATGGCCTCTTGCCTTCCAAATCTGACAGATGGGCTGGACGTTTTATTTTATTTTTTTTTTGGCTGGCTCACTTTAGTACGCTGGGGTATAAAATGAGTATGCGTCAAGCACAATATTGAAGTGCTGAGGAGTGCACTTTGGGGAAATGAAACTCAGGTAATGGGTCCACTCTCTGGAGAGGGGGAATTATGATAAAGTGCCAGAGTTTTGTCACTGTTACTGAAGTAGCCTGTCTTGGAAGGAAGTAAATCGTCATTACTGCAACTGTTATCCTCTCACTTCTCTATCCCCAGCCCTAACATATATCAGATAAAAAAATGTATTTCTGGAACAAATGGAAAAAGACTTTGTGGTTAGGGGTGGGAGGTGAAGCTGATTACATGATGTAATTGGGCACAAAACTTTTGTGATTTTTTAAAAAAGCTGCTTTCTAGGGCAGCTACTTATACTACTTATCCCCATTCAATTCTTTGAGCTCCAGAAATTTCCCTTCTGGAAATGAAGTGAAGCTAAGTGGTTTTGCCTGGTTGATCTGCGGATCATATGTATAAGTATTGGTTGTAGAACACTGGTGTTTTTAGGGATGTTTTTTCCTGAATTTTCTTCTTGCGACCATGTAAATTTCATTCATGTGCCACAGAATACTGCAGGTACAGGAGAGGGACTTGAACAATTTCATGCAGAATCACCATGATTAGCAGACAGCAGTCTCACAGTGGTAGGAAGGAGCGTTCCAAGTTTTGCTCAGCTTCCTTCCTGGGAAAAAGCATTCATAAAGCAATCTTTGTCCAGAGGGAAAGTCGTAAGGTCCACAGAACATGTCAAAAGCAAAGAGCAAGAATTTTGGCAGCTTCTTACAAAGCTTCGCCTCTACCCACCCTGTGACTCACCAAATCCACTTGTGGGTATTTACTCACAACAAATAAATAAAAATGCACGTCTATCAAAATACTTTTACAAGAATGTCCAGTACCTTTATCTGTGGTAATACAAGATAGGAAATGTCAATATTTCCATCAACAAGAGAATGGATAAATAAATTATAGCATATTTGTATAATGGAATGAATATTGCTTAAGAAAAAGAAAAGAACTATAGATATATGTAATGACATGAATGTTGAGTGAAAGAAGTCAGGCACAAAAGACTGCATATTATATGATCTCATTTATATGAAGTTCTAAAACATACAAAACCAATCCTTAATGATGAAAGTCAGAAAAGTGGTTGTCTCTGGTGGGAGGGTATAGGGATCAACAGAGAAGCAGCATGAAGGAATTTTCTAGGGTGAAAGAGAAGTTCCATATCTTGATGGAGTGTGGGAAACATGGGATTAATATCACACTTTTTAAAACTTACAAAATCTGTTGAACTCAAAACTTCAGATTTTGCATTTCACAGAATATAAATTTTACCTCAGAATTTAAAAAAAACTGTAAATGATTTTTAAAAATTAGTAGCAAAAGTGGGTGCAATGTCCCACATCCAGAGGATATTCTGTGAATTCCTGGTGTTGTATCTGTGACTCTCAAACCTGGCTGCGTGTTAGACTTGTCTGTGAAGCTCATATTTTGCTAGATTCTGGGATGGACCAGGAGAGATTCTGACCATGGAGAGTGGTAGAATGGTCCAGGAATTTGTTTCCGCTTAAATCCCAGAACTTCGTAAGATGTTTCCTGGAGGGGAGAAAATTCTAGGGTTGACATTTTTTAAAAGGCTGCTATAAGATCTGGTTAAAATCAAATATCACATTTTTGAGTTATGACACTGGTAAATAAAAAAATAGGTATTTTTATTAAAACTTGTGCATGTCTTTATAAAAAAAAAAAAGTAGATGTGAAGTGAAGATGGAGCAAAGAAACTAACATAATGAGGGTCTAGGAAGTGCCAGGAATGGTGCTACGCATTTGATGTAGATAATTTCATTTAGATTTTCTCAGAAGCACATTTATTATTTATGATGCATTTCCACTCCCGTCACCATAGTCCAGGCCCTTGGCTATTAACAGTCTAGACTTTTATGCGCCAGCAAAACCAACTTTCTTGCAAAACTCTTAATGTGCCAGGTTATTTCAGGGTCCTAGGCCTTTGCAATGTTTGGGATGCTTTCTCTCCTAATCTGTGGGATGTATTTCTACTCCTCTTTGAGGATCCAGCTTATGTTTTATTACTCCATATCATGTGTAGTAATTACTGCTCCTTCCCTTACCCTGTTGGAGGAATCTCATTCCTCTTCAAAAAGCAATTGTGCCTGGTTTCCCAGGGTTCACACCAAAGAATTATTTGGAGTTCTCTTCCATGAATTACACATACTCTTTGGTAACTGATTTAATCTCAATCTATTCAAATGAGAAAAAGCTACAAATAAGTCTTTCAACAGTCGAATGTAGATTTGCACTAGACTGAATTCTACTTTTAATAGTTCGTTTATCTCATGGCATTATAATTCTTTATGTCCATTTCTCTCTTGGTGGATTATCTTAAAGGAAGAATCAAGTCTTATTCATCTTCGTAACCTCAAGATCTGGCACAGAACCTAGCACCTATTCAGTGCCCAATAAATTATTGTTGAATAGATGAATGGATGAATGAAAGAGATCACCTTTCTTCTCCTTAAATCTAGCTTGGACCAGATAAATAACGAATTTTCAGTAATTACCCACTGACATCAAGATGCAAATGTAAACCCTCAAAATGGATTTCAAGGATATTCTCCTTGTCCTCTGTTCTACCCCAGCTCTAGCTCCAGCTAATCCTGTGGGCTAATTGGTAGCTCAGTTAAGTCTTGTGGCCAAGGTACATCAATCCATTCCTTGAATATAATGCACTTATTTTTTCCTCTATACACTTGGTTAAATTAACCTGTGCTCCATGGTATAATGAAAAGAGCATATAATATTATCTAAAGAGCTGAGTATGAATCTTATTCCCTACCATGTTCACTGACTGACTTTGATCAAATGCTTTAACATCTCTGAGCCTTTTTTTTTCCTTTTATGAAATGAGATATTATTTGAGATAACATAGATAATAGATTATCCTAGAAGTTGACAGGAGCTATATAGATTTATTATTATTATTATTCTGCACATCATTTAGTATAAAGCATAAGGTCCAAGTACTCTTTGAGGTTAGAAAGCCTACTTTTTTCCTGAACTTCTATCTGAATGATTAAATATAGTGCTTCAACACATACTATCATAATTATTATTCACTGTCTCCTTGCTACATGATCTTTCTCCCCAACTGTCTTGGGAGTTCCTTTAGGGAAAAGGCAGGGGACTTGTGTCTCTACATATCCCTTATCCCTTAGAAAAACATAAAAGATATTAAATTATATTAATATTAAAATGTCTTAAGAAGGATAGAATGTATTTAGAACCATAGGTTTTATTTATGTATTTATTTATTTGTTTAAGATAGAGTCTCACTCTGTTGCCCCAGGCTAGAGTGCTGTGGCATCATCATATAGCTCACAGAAACCTCAAGTTCCTGGGCTCAAGCCACCCTCTTGTCTCAGCCTCTCAGTTAGCTAGGGCTACAGGCACCCGCTACAATGCCCAGCTAATTTTTTTAGTATTAGTAGAGATGGGGTCTCTTGCTATAGCTCAGGCTGGTCTCCAACTCCTGAGCTCAAGCAATCCGCCCACCTCGGTCTCCCAGAATCCTGGGATTACCTGACTGAGCCACCTTACTCAGCTGGAATCATAAGGTTTTAGAGTAATAAATTCTTAAAGTTTCTTTAATACAACCTTCTTCTTTTTATGGAAACTAACTTACATATGTGTTTTCTCTAAGCTTACAGCTAATAATAATACTAGCTAATGCTTCTTATGAACTCCCAGGCACTATGCCAAGGAATTTAAATGAATGATACAATTTCACAAGTTTGGATATTATTAGCCCCATTGTATCCCACTTAGAAGCTGGGATTCAAACTCACAGGTACCGGGCTAAGGCGCCAGCCACGTACACCTGAGCTGGTGGGTTCGAATCCAGCCCGGGTCCGGGCCTGCCAAACAACAATGACGGCTGCATCCAAAAAATGGTCGGGCATTGTGGCGGGCACCTGTGGTCCCAGCTACTTGGGAGGCAGAGGCAGGAGACTCACTTGAGCCCAGGAATTGGAGGTTGCTGTGAGCTGTGATGCCATAGCACTCTATCCAGGGTGACAGCTTGAGGCTTTGTCTCAAAATAATAATAATAATAATAATAAGCCCTCAGACCTACACTCTGAAATAGAACACTTCCCTGAAAGCTCCATCTATTCCCCAAACAATTTGACACTAATCTCCATATACTTCTGCACCTAGATTTTTTAAAGCTGCAAGCCCCTTTAATCTCAAAGCTTCTTAGAGACTATCCATATTCTTGAGCAAATCAAGCCCTGAGACTCTCTTAAGTTCTCTGACAGTAGCAATATCGTGAAAAAGAGTAGAGTGTGTGCATACCTGGTAAAGTTCAAATCAACAGCAGAAATTTGTTAGAGAAAACACTCTTTATCTTCCTACTGAAGGTGTTATTATTCCCTCTACAACACTGGTAGAGTAGGAAAAAAGGATAATTGTTTTCAATAAGAACACTAATTCCAAACACCGACTTCATCAATTATTACCCACGTGATCTGTGACCTAAAGCAAGTGATTTAGCCCCACTAAACCACAGTTTCCTCACTTGCAAAAATAGGAGTAATAAATCTCTTGTCTCTAGTCTTGTAAGGTTTATAGATAATACAGAGAGAGTCAACGACATGTACTAAGTCCAATAATGGTAGCTAGTATTATAATCTTTGGTGCCTCATCATTGTTGTCCAATACTCTCACCAAACAATTTTTGAGCACATACTATATTGCTGACTGTGGTCATAGGCACTAGTGCTGAAAAACATTCTTAATGCACATCACTATCTCTTTATAATGAAGATATTTGGAAGAATAAAACTACGTCTCTCTCATTATACACAAAAATTAACTCAAGATGAATTAAAGACTTTAATGTAGGAGCTGAAACTGTAACATTTCTAGAAGAAATGTTACTAAAAACTTGTACTAAAAACTTTTTCCACAGCAAAATAATCAGCAAAGTAAATAGCCTACAGAATGGGCTAAAATATTCTCAAACTATGATTCTGACAAAGAGCTAATGTTTAGAATCTACAAGGAATGCAAACAAGTCAGCCAGCAAAAAACCAAATAACTCTGCTAAAGCATGGGCAAAGACATGAACAGATATTATTCAAAAGAAACTATACAAATGGCAAAAAAACATGAAAAAAAAGTTCAATATTACTCATCATAGGGGAAATGCAAATTCAAAGTACAATGTGATACCATCTTGACCCTGTCAGAATGGCCACTAAGAAAAAGGGCCCAAAACAATAAATGTTGGTACAGAGGTGGTAAAAACGGAACACTTATTTACTATTAGTGGAAATATAAATGAGTATAACCTGCGTGGAAAACAGTATAGAGAGTCTTCAAAGAAGACTATTGAAAGTAAACCTACCATTCAATCCAGAAATCCCACCACTGGGTATCTACCTAAAGGAAAAGAAGGCATCATATAAAAGAGATTTGCAGACGTGCCTTCATATGTTTATTGCAGCACAATTCACAATGGCAAGGATATGGAATCAAACTATATGCCTGTTAACTGATAAGTTGATATACTCTCCCATGGACAAAAAATTGTCTTCCATGAAACCGGTCCCTGGTGCCAAAAAGGCCGGGATCACTGGTATAAGGGACTTTGGAGACTAGAAGCAGGAAAGGTAGGAGGAGGGTGAGGGATCAAAAATGACCTATCAGATATAGTGTATACTATTGGGGTAATGGATACACTGAAAGCCCTGACTTCATACTATACAATTCATCCATGTGACAAAAGATCTCTTGTATCCTCCAAATCTATTGAAATAAAAATAAACAAAAATTGTTATTATAAAATGCATTTTATGATGAATGTATAAAGAATGATGTAATAAAAAACCATATGCCTACCATCTAGATTAAGAAATAAAAGATTTCCAAAGCAAAAAAATGGGGAGGGGGAAGAAAATATTTACATATAAGTTGTGAACAGGTGTATGCATATTCTATTTTCGAAATCTCTTTTAGGATTGACATTTCTGCTTTTTCAGCCTGGCTATAACTTACTCAAACATAGTTTATCCCTAAGAAGGTGGAAAAGCCAGGACTTCCTTTTAGAAATATCATATTCTTATTTTCTTCCAATCCAAACTTTGTAGTCTATTTCATTAGGGAAAAGGCATATGGAAATTTATAATGAATAACAAGAGCACTATATGAAAATGAGGAAAAGTTCACCTCCTTCTTCCCTGAAAAAAACTGAGTTGAGACAATTATCCTGATTCATTATAATAAAGTTAACTTTTATCCCAGAGGTGAGGAACCAACTTCCCTAAATGCCAGAAGAAGCCACACCGGCTATCCTTCAGGACAGTACAGTCTCTGGATATTTCTTAGCAATTCTGGACAGATAGCAAAAGGAAATTAGTACATTCCTTTACATCAATGATCTCTAATTTTTTTGGCACCAGGGATCAAGTTCATGGAACACAATTTTTCCACAAACAGAGGGTGAAAGGAGGATGGTTTCAGGATAATGAAATTATACAACCAACATAACACAGGATTAGTGGGAGTTCTGAGCTTATTTTCCTACAACTAGATGGTTTCAGCCTCACATCACCACCTTAGATCCATAAGGCATTAGATTCTCATAAGTAGCACACAACTTAGATCCCTGGCATGTGCAGTGCATGGTAGGGTTCATGCCCCTGTGAGAATCTAATGCTGCTGCTAATTGGATGGGAGGCAGAACTCGGGTGGTGATGTGAGCAATGGGGAGCAGCTGTAAATACAGATGAAGTTTCACTAGCTAACCTGCTGCTCACCTCTTGCTCTGTGGCCTGGTTCCCAATAGGCCATCGACTGATACCAGTCTGTGGTCCAGGGATAGGTCAGGGGTCCTGACTCCTTGACCTCACAGAAAAGAGCATGATTGATTGAGAGAAGCTTAAGCTGGAGCTTTCAAGAGGGAGTGGTATTGCTCAGGTAATAATCATTAAAGTGATTTCCCAGGGGAATGAGGAATCTCCAGGTTTTAGGACCTTGGAATTTTTTGCCCCTTACTTACTTGGTGATTTTTTCCCCTCTATTGACAGCTCTGGAATTCTCGATGTTAGTTTGTTAGGGGTCTCTGTAGGCTCATTAAAACTTAACTCATGTGCATTAGCTCACTGAATTTTTTTCATTTTCTTACACTGGATGACTCTCCTTGGCAGACTTAGACAGAAATTGCTGTCATCAAGAACAGTGGTAACACAAGGAGCCATCACTACTTTCTCTGTGTTCCCAACAAGGACAAGTAATACATGTATGTAAACCTTGCCTGCTCTATGAATTAAATAACTTACCAAGTGCATATGTCCAGTCAGTTACCAGCATTCTATAAAACAGTTCACTTTGACTTTCTGAGGGCTGTTGCCATTACTCCTCTCTTGGCCTCTATATTTTATAATTTGTTTTTCACAACAACAGATCATCTGGTTCCTTTTAAAAAAGCCATCAAGGCCAGTAGTGGCTCATGCCTATAATCCCAGCACTCTGAGAGTCTAAAGGCTAGTGGATTGTTTGAGTTCAGCAGTTCCAGACCAGCCTGAGCAAGAGTGAAACCCTCATCTCTACTAAAAATAGAAAAACTGGCCAGGTTTTGTGGTGAATACCTGTAGTCCTAGCTACTTGGGAGGCTGAGTCAAGAGGATCTCTTGAGCCCAAGAAATTGAGGTTACTGTGAGCTATGATGACACTTGGAATTCTACTCAGGGCAACAGAGTAAGATTCTAACTCAAAAAAAAAAATCCAGGTAAAAATATAAAATACCACAACTTTGACAAAGCTCCTATTTTACTCAATACCATGGAGATTAGAAAGGAGTGTAATTTGTGGTCCCTAACTCAAAATCACATCAGAGGCAATACACACATCAGATAAGGCTAAATAGCAATAAGGAGGCAAGAGAGGATGGGTTTTTACACAACTGCGTGGGAGTGCATGCCTCAAGACCTCTGTTGGCAGGAGTGATTAAGGCAGCAGTTGTGAGAAGACCTTAAAAAATGGGTAAGGCACACAGAATGACAAATGAGAGAAGGGGCATTCTAAGCAGGAAAGAAGAGTGTCAGTGTCATGGGTGCCCAGCTTTATTGGATCAAAGGAAGGCAGAGCTGGTATACCAGAGCCAGTCAGTTTAGCTCTGAGTTTGAAACTCAATTGTGTCTTGTGAGCAGTAGGAAGACAGACACGGAAGACTGCACAGGTGAGTGATAGGAAGAATGTGGGATTTTATGCTATTAATCTGGCAGGTATGGGAGGGAGAGATTAGAAGGCAGAAGCCAGCAAGTGTTTGCAGAGGCCAAAAGATCCTAAATCAATGGCAGTAGAGAATAGGGAATAGCAAGATGTGAATTTTAAGTATTTTCCCTGTAGAAACTCATTGATATTTTTATATATTTTTACTATATTCATGGGGAAAATTTTAATACAAAATATATATTTTATAGATTTTTACTATATTTCATGGGGAAACTTTTAATACAAAATTTTAAATTTTGTCTTCTGGAAGCTCAAAATAGAAAGCACAATAAGGTTCTGATTTTTTCAAACCTGAAGAGTAATATTAAAAGCTTAAGAGTTATATATTCAATATAATCTAGAATCCATTTTATTCATTTTATGTAATAGGGATAAATAAATTATGCATCTGGTGTGTGATTTGTGTTTAAGTATATCAATAATAATGTATAAAGAAACCACATTTAAAATTTAATCAGGCTTTCTGATTATCAACTGTATGAATCAGTAAGATTCACACTTGGAGTAGAATCTTCAACATCACAAATCTCAATATTCAGACACCGCTTTTAAATTAAATTTTAGTCACCAAATCAGGTCATAAAATGTCATTGTTTGATTCTCACCTCTTAACTGAGAGGATAACAAAGAAAAGAAACGTGATTTCCCACCTCTCATACTTGCTTCTCCCTTCACCCATCTCTTAATTATGGCAAAAGCCCTGTGAGCACTTGGTGGCTGAGTGTGACTTACTTAATCTTTTATTTATTCTCATATATGTAAAAATCAGAAATGAGGCAAAATAATTTCAAAAGACAAAACTATGGACTGCCAGATTTAATGTGTTTATTCCTTGCTCCAGTCCATGCTCTGGTTAGGATCATAAAACCCAAAGAAATAGGGGGAAAGCCAACCAACTTGGCAATTGAGGAAAGCAAATGAGGAGGGACTGTTTTTTCTTCCTTCACACTCCTCCATGTCCCTCCCAAGGGGCTGGGCTTTCCTCATCTATAGAAAAAAATGATTTCAATTCTTTTAAAGACTTTTTAAAGCTATCTTCTGATTTTTAACTCTTAGGGTTCAAAACTACTTTACAATTAAGGTCATTATTAAAGCGTTCGCTTCTTTAAGGCAGATATGTTTTATTCATTATAAAAGCCTTTTCTTTGCTGTGTTCTCATAATACCCACCTAAGAATCTGGCAAACAGCAGATACTTGATTAGTATTTATTGACTTGAGTTTTTGAATCATACTTTCTTGAAGATATAGATTGAAAACTTATAAACAGAGAATGAATCAGGAGCCAAAATAATTTTTAATGAATTATACATTTTAGCTCTCAGGTTTATGGGCAGTGTATATCCTTTTAAAGAGAGCATGAGGTGGTGCACTTTAGACACTGGCTGAGGCTGATATATCCTGTATCCATTGCAACCTGACAAAATGCAATGGAGAGTGAGTCCTTTATTGAATGGCACTCAGATGGTTAATCTCCTTTCCTGATGGTAGATACTAAAGCCACCGAAAAGCTATCCTTGTTTAAAGAGCCCTTTCAATTTTTAATTTGACATGAAGAGTTACATGGTCTACTATACACGCAGACCAGCAGTTATCTCTATCATCAACTTCTTTGGTATGTTTCAACCCATCCTGACTGAAAGCAGCTTTATTGTAGGTACTTTTTCTGGCTGCAGCTTACACATGTGGTTCAATGACAAGATTCCTGATATACTGGAGCAGAGGATGAGGAATGGGCTTTTAAACGATCAACTGATCATTCACTTCTCTGGTTTAGTTTCTGCCTGACAGATCTATTTAAAAAAGAAAAAGTCACACAAAGAAGACTTGAAATTCATCTGCCAAGTCCTGGTCAAATGAGAACTGCAGGCTTGTAGAGGCAAAATCACCTTACAGGTCACATTATCTGGCTTTGCCATTTTAAGGTAAAGGAACTGATGTTCAGAGGAGTAAATGACTCATCCAGCGTCATGCAGCTCTTGTTAGAACCAGGACTAGAATTCAGCTTGTTCCTTCTCTCTTTCTTATTATTTTTTTTAGATAGAGTTTCACTCTGTCACCTAAGGTAGAGTGCCATGGCATCAGCCTCGCTCACAGCAACCTCAGACTCCTGGGTTCAAGTGATCCTGCTACCTCAGCTACCAGAATACCTGGTACTACAAGCACCCTCCACAATACCTGGCTAGTTTTTTTTTTTTTTTAGTAGAGGCAGTGTCTCACTGTTGCTCAGTCTGGTCTCAAACTCTTGACCTCAAGCGATCCTTCAGCCTGAGCCTCTCAGAGTGGAAGGATTACAGGGGTGAGCCACTGTGCCTACCCTAGGCTCTTTCCTTGGTGACATTTTTGCTGACTGGTGTAGGACAAACCAAAAAGAAAAAAATAGAGATGCCCTAGTTTTTCACCAACTTTTCCCAAGAATATTGTTATATGAAAAACTGTTATGAGGTTTCTTGGTTTCCTTAGGTAAGTCATCATGTTAAACAAGTGGAGTACTAGGAGGAATGCAGGCTGTGAATTTGGACTTGGGCTTGGATTCAGTACATAACCATTGCTATAATTTATTGAACATCAATTGCATGCAAGACAAGACATTGTGCATCAACTGTTTTTCTCTTCACAGTGAATCTGGAAAGAGCTCTGTTTTGTAGAAAAAAAGGCTGAAGCTTAGGCAATGTATGTATCTTCACCAGAACCATGCAGGTTTTCAAATGCAGTACCAGATTGTCCTATTCCCATTTTTTCCCCTAGACTGCACCTTAACAGTGTGTTCTTAGACAAATTAGTTAACATTTCCAGACCACAGTTTCCATAATTATAATAGGAACACATTAACCTTCTTCATAGCATTGGTGTAGGATAAAATGAGAAACCAGATATACACATGGAGTACATGGGCTGGGACATCACACACAGAAGACACTCAACAAAGTCCGTTCCATTCTACCCCCTTACCCACTTCCTACATGAATTTTTCAGTAGGATTTACATTTTGAACTATATTGAGTTTTTTGAAAAGAGAAAGTTTAAACACTTTCCAGGTGTCAGAAAAGGTCAGAGTAGATTAAATGTTGTAGATGACAATCCCAAATTGTCAGAATAACCTGATGACAAAATCTAAATTGCAGAGAGTTGGGTGCCAAGACTGTTTCCTGTACTTGAAATCAACCACAGTCAGAGAAAGCACTGTCTCTAATTCAGCATCCTATATCTGAAATTCAGGTAGGGTTTCCAGAAAAATATGCTCAAAATTCAGGTAAAATGTTACCTCCATTAGAGAGTGAATTTTTTTCTAAGTCTGCTTTATTGATCCTACCTATATGTTTCGTACAAAATAAAAAGACTTAGGCATGCCCATTTCATAAATGCAAGCAGGCATCAGAAATTACTTGACCACTTCTTGAAGCAATATGCATTCTTTTGTACTACATTTATGAAATTATAGTCTAAGTAAAAGTGTGATTTAGTTTACAAAAATCCAATTTGCATGCAGTGTTACCAAAATGCATCTATTGTGTGCAGCCACGAACACTTTTTATAGTTGATAGCAATCAAAGAGTGCTCTATTAAGAGGATAACAATGAAATGAAAACACAAATAACAAAGAATATCATGCTTCATTCAGCTCCTGAAAAAGAGAGTAGAAGACTGATACGAAAATCACAACAGCCAAGACAAGATCAGTAAGATTTTAGGTTTAGTCATTGACTCTAGGAAAACCCATTACCTAAATTCCTGACTGAAAAGATGCATGTTTATGACTGAAATATGAGAAGATGGTTTCATTTAAACATTTTATCACACAAAAATTGAGAAAAAGATGAGGTCCAAGCAAAAATCTGCACATGTCTCAATGCAAGTTGCAAAAGACTGGGTCTTGGCATGTTTACCATTTACTGCTTTTCCCGTCACATTAGCATAGTGTTTTGCCCATAGAGAGTGCCTAATAAGTAATTCTTAAGTAAGTGAACAAAAGACATAAGACCTAGTCTGTGATAGAAGATAAGTTCAGCAGAGAGCCATTAAATAAAGGCTGATTTATTTGTTCCAAATATGTGTGGTGTAGGATTCCAGAGGATGCTATGTAAGTTAGTAGCATTGTGCTGGTTTTTCTATGGGTAAAACAAGATGGAAAAATCTGCCCAAAACATTTCCTGCTGTAACATCGCCTTCCTAATGCACAGCATCCTTTTCCAGTGAGCATTATTTCAGAGTCTGCCTACCATTCTCCCCTATGGCAGGAGATAGATGAGAGCTGCACTGTGTATTTTAAAATAAATGTCTGAGAAAATATTGCAAGATCCTCAAATAAATCTTGGATAAGTCACTTGACTAATAATAGAAGGCTCTCTGGAAAAGTAAGTGACATTCAAATTTTTGTTTAAACAATACTTTTCTGACTTAAAAGACTTTCCAAACCCTTGGTTGAATGAATTAGCGCACATTCTGTAACTGGAAATACATTTTTCTTATTGTAGTACAAAGTTGGGTTGAGTGGCTTATTGCCACCTTTATAAAAGTCCTCTCAGTTGAGGGTGGTGAACTACCCCACCTCACAGGCACATAGATTCCCCTGGTATTCAGTCTAGTCTTTGCAGGGTCCAGGATTAGGATGTGACATAAAATTTGAGAACTTTAAGATGAACTTTTTGTTCTTTGTACGTCCCCACTCCTCTCATCCCTCTTTACCACAGGGAATTCTCTCCATTTTCTGGGCACTTTGGGTTATGTCCCTGACATGTTAACAGTCTTCCCTGGCCTGAGAGCAGAATTCTGATCCTGTGGCAATCCTGCCTCCAATTAATGTTGGGGGCTCTCTCTCTTGTGACTGCTGGATGTCAGTTTCTCTGGGGCATCAGCAAATGGACCATAGAGAACCTGCAGACCCAGAATCAGAGAAGACTAGTATGATTCAGCTTCATTTTAGAGAGATGCATGGCATGGCCATAAGAAAGAGGAAGGAGGGCATTTCTTCCCTTTTAAGATATAAAAATGGAATAATCATCTATCACCCTGCAGGACATAATTTACCAAAAGTCATTGTGGTGGCATAAAGGAGTAAGTTATTTATTGACACGTTGACTGCAAAAATTGGCCCAGTGCTGTATGACTCCTTGGCTAATCCTCATCTGGATTGTTAAAAGCAGGGGAGAAGGAAAATGCCTTTCTGAAAGCCATGGAAGTTTCATATCTCAATGTTTCAGAAGTCTTGTTTCTCCAGCTAGAATGTAAACTCTTTGTACGAAGGAACCACACTTGAAGTGTGGTCAGCAGAACTGTAAGGTGGCCTCTGATGTCTGCTTCCTTGTGTTATGCCAGCATAACCCCCCACCCCACTTTGAGTGTGGGCAAGACCCATGAATTACTCCTAGCCAAAAGGACACAGCAAAGCTGATGGGATGGAGGCAGGAGTTCATTCTTCTCCCTTTAATCAAGCAAATGGCCATGTTGTAAACTGTCCCTGAGAAGGGCCACCCAGCAGGGAACTCCAGGCTGCCTTTAGTTGCTCAGAGCAGTACCCAGACAATAGCCAGACAAATAAAATATGAGTATTCAGTCCTATAATTACAAGGAAGTGGATCCTACCAACCATCAGCGGCTTGTTTGGAACAGATCTTTCCCTAGTAAAACCTCCAGATACGAGCACACCTTGGCCAACACCTTGATTGCAGCCTGGTGAGACCCAGAGCAGGGAATACACTTAAGCTGTGCACAGATTCCTGACCCTCTCAAACTGTGAGGTAATAAATATGGGTTGTATTAAGGCACAGAATTGTGGTCATGTCTCATGCAGCAATGAAGATGAGAAAGTCAAGCTCTTTCCAAAGAGCGTACTACTTGCTACTCCAATCTGTGGTGGAAAGTGACATGAAAGAGGGCTGCTGCTTCCATGCCATTGTGGGCTGGGTATCTAGATCTAGTGGGGTGAGAGGCTTGCCCCATCAATACGCCTGCCAAATTCACATGATGGTGTCAGCTTAGAGCCAAGACAGCCCCCATCAGGCCCCACCAACAAGACTCCACACATCTCACCCTCTCCATTCTCTGCTCCAGGCCCCTGCAGTAAGTAGAGGGCAGGAGGAGCTGCTGGGAGGCTATAAGGTAGAGGTTGGGAGAGGTCTGGGCACCACAGTGTCTAAGAGCCCATTCCAGGGAAAGTGGGAGGGAACAGGAGGTGGAACCTTGTAGGCTTCACTAACAAAGCACAAAATCAATATAAAAAGAATTTTATGACAACCATAGAGAATGAAACCTAAGTGCAGGACCTTTCTCAGCACCGGCCCTGTGTGATGGTGTTGTTCCTAAGCTTTTGAAGCTACCTGGCTTGTGGGGAACTCCAGTCAGGGAGACTTGGTGGGGGATGATCTCTGTATTGATTCTGTTCTTCCCTACACAGTCCCTTGGGGTCCAATACCCTTCTTAATTTCTCCATACTTCCTCTACCCTATTAAAAAAAAATTTTTTTTGAGACAGGGTCTTTCTCTGTCACCCAGTTAGAGTACAGTGGCATCATAGCTCACTGCAACCTCCAACTCCCAGGCTCAAGTGATCCTCCTTTCTCAGCCTCCTTGAGTAGCTAGGAGTACGGGTACACAACATGGGGCCAAGTTAATTTTTCTATTTTTTTGATAGAGACATGGTCTCGGTCTTGCTCAAGCTGGTCTTCCAATCCTGAGCTTAAGTAATCCTCCTGCCTTGGCCTCTCAGATTGTTAGGTTTATAGGTATGAGTTTATGCCCAGATTTCTTATGTTTTTTTATTCCTTAGGGGTTGAACATGCAGTTTTTAGGGGAGGGCTTCTTCCAATTTCTGCTTTGAGTCTTCCTTTTTGGTGCAACAAATGCCTTCTCCTTACCTTCTATTTACTTTGCTTTCCTGAAGACATGGATTCTTCATAGTCTAGCTAAATGGCAGAAATGTCCTAAGGACAAAAGGAAATACTTGTAATGGAAAGCATAGTCTTGTAGCGTGTAAAAATTATTATTTCCTCTTGCAGGATTCCTCACACTTTACCATGAAAATCTGGTGTATGTGTCTGTGCACGCTCAAGGTAGGCATGCTCATATATGCAAATGAGGAATTTTGCTGAGGAGACCAGGGAATTTGTGATAAACATATATTAAACGCAGACTTCACTGTCACGCAGAATAGCCTTTATTGATAGTCACTACTATTGGATCAGTCTTTGGGTGAGCCTGGTAAGCCACATTCTGCTCTCCCTAATTGATCATAATAATGTATCTCTTTAACAAACACCTAAGCTTAAAAGGACTGAATCCAGATATCTCCACACAACTTCACTTCAAGCAAAAAGGTTTGATACATAATCAAGGAACATGATTTGATTTTCAAAGGCTATTAAGGAAGACAGTTCACACAGTAATCCTGTTAATATTTCTGCTATTAAGATGTCCTATTTCCTACACTTAGAATACCCAGAAAGAATGGAATTTAAATATTTAAATGTCTCATAGAAAAATATCTGACAACTGGAAAATGTCTTAAAAGCCTATAAAGTCTGGCACTAGATAATCCAAATCAGCTAACAGAATTCATTTTTATTAAAGCATTTCAAATGCTAGACCACTGATGCGTTTTAACACTATAATGGCATAATACTCTCTCCTCTACTCTTCAGAGAAGCAAAACGATCACAGATTAAGCAAGTTCAACTGCACACTATGTTTCTGTAAGCATGAGAGTATTACACCATAAGAAATATTTCTGGTATGAATGATGAGATTTGGGGAAATCACCATTTTTGGCATGAGATGCTCCAGTTGCCTATGGTCATAAATATGTCAAGCCCAGCTCTCTTTTCTTTCTTCCCTTCAGGCTCTCCTTCTCCCTGGTGACAAAGGGAGTTCTGAGCCTGGAAGAAATGAACCAAGGGATTAGGTAAAAGAGAATATGACCCTACCTAGTTTTCCCTTCTTTCTTCCTGTACCCTCATTTTATTGTGTGTAATAACTAAGAATGTGGCTGAAAGTGATGGACAGAGAGGCATGGGCATTTGAAGAAAAGACAGAAAATATCTACTGCCAGAAAGTGATCTTAACTTTCAGCTTTTGTCCCAGCCTTAACACTCATCCTAAAAAATGCTCATCATCTTTAATCATCAGAGAAATGCAAATGAAAACCACTTTGAGATATCACCTAACTCCAGTAAGATGAGCCCACATCACAAAATCCCAAAACTGAAGATGTTGGCATGGATGTGGAGAGAAGGGAACACTTCTACACTGCTGATGGGATTGCAAACTAATACAGCTTTTTTGGAAAGATGTATGGAGAATTCTCAAGGAACTAAATTGACCTAAAGTTTGATTCTGCAATTCCACTACTAGGTATCTATCCAGATGAACAAAATTCATTTTACAACAAAGCCATTTGCACCAGAATGTTTATTGCAGACCAATTCACAATGTCCAAGTTGTGAAAGCTGCCTAAATGCCCATTAACCCATGAGTGGATTAACAAATTGTGGTGCATATACACCATGGAATATCATGCAGCCATAAAAAGATGGAGACTTTTCATCTTTTATGTTTACCTGGATGGAGCTGGAACATATTCTTCTTAGTAAAGTATGTCAAGAATAGAAAAAAAAAAAGTATCCAGTGTACTCAATACCATTATGAAACCAAGATATAAACACCTACACATTCGTACAGATGAAAAACACAAATATAGTCCAGCAAGAAAGGGGAGAAAAGGTAGAGGGGAGAATAAGTGGAGGGAAAGTATTTGGTGGGATCTCACCTAATGTGCACAATGTAAGGGTACATTTCAAAACAACTAAAAGTATATAATAAATGTCTTACCACAAAAAAATAGGTAAGTGAAGTGATGGTTATGTTAATCAGTTTGATTTAAGCATTCCACATTGCATATCAAATCATTACATTGTACCCCATAAATGTATACAGTTATGATTTAATAAAAATTAAGTTAAAAAAACACTCATCCTCTTGGAATGGAACAAAGAAGTGAACAATAGTACTTTACTCTCTCTGCCTGTTACCTAGTTGTCTGAAGATCTGATACAATGATGCTACAGACAAGGGCTGCAGGGGGCAATATTATCATTAGCCAGACCCAGTATCTGACTTCTGTGTACCCTACAGAACAGCAGTCCTCAGCCTTTCTTACATCAGGGACTGGTTTCATGAAAGACAATTTTTTTCATGAACCAATAAGGGAAGGGGAATGGTTTCTAGGTGACTCAGGTGCATTCCATCTCCACTTCAGATCATCAGGCATTAGATTCTCATGAGGAGAGCACAACCTTGATCATGCTCAGTTTACACTAGAGTTTGTGCTCCTATGAGAATCTAATTCTGCCTGCTCATTTGACAGGTGTGCAGCTCAGGCAGTGATGTGAGTGATGGGGAGTGGCTGTAAATATAGATGAAGTTTCACTCGCTCACTTCTGGCTGTGCAGCCCAGTTCCTAACAGGCTACAGACAGGTACCAGCCCAGCACTGCAGCTATAGAGAGTTGGATGACAGAGTAATCTCACGTGGAAATGGACAATTTGAAAAGATTCATTTGCTTGGGAAACACCAGAAGAACTACTACCTATCTACTCTGTGCTGGTCTGTCATCCCCTTATTCTAAATTCTGAATATCAGCAGGTTATACTAACCTTTTTTAGTTCCTGTAGGTCTGACTTAACATACTCCTCTGGAAGCACAATAGAAGTTCAAAATACAGGTTCTAAAATAACAACCTAGTTTCAAATCCTGCCACTTTCTCATATAATGTGTGGGATATTAAGAAAATCACTTAACTCCTACAGGATCAATTTACTCATTTGCAAAATGAGACTGCTTATGAGGTGCTGTGTGGTTTATTTTTTTTAGCACTTTAAATATGTATATTATCACACAGCCTTCTGGTCTCCATGTTTTCATATCATAAATTAACCCAATTTTTTTTTCTGAGACAGCCTCACCCTGTCACCCTCAGTAGAGTGCAGTGGTGTCACAGCTCACAGCAACCTCAAACTCTTGGGCTTAAGTAATTCTCTTGCCTCAGTCTCCCGAGTAACTGGGACTACAGGTGCCCACCACAATGCCCGGCTATTTTTTGTTTTTTTGTTTGTTTGTTTATTAAATCATAGCTGTGTATATTAGTGCAATCATGGGGTACAATGTGCTGGCTTCATTCACACCTATGGTGCTGTGTGGTTTAAAATGGAGAGTTCTTGTAAAAGACCTAACTCAGTGCCTGGAACATAGAAAGGACTCAATACATGTTGGCTCAATTGTCATGAGCACAAATGATTTTTAAAATAATTTATGTATTGTCCACAATTGTTTTTGTAAGCTCATAAAGCCAGTGAGACAGGCTCCTGATCTTTTAAATGCTTTATAATCATTTATAATCACCTGTGTATCCCTGGTGATTTATAAATAACAGAAACAAAACAAATGCACATATAATCACTTGCAGGTAGACAATTTAAAGTTTTCATAGCATCAGAGTCATTACAAGCTAACTGGGTTCTTGATGTTATCTAAATGCTCTAGAGGTGATCCTTCTAGTTGTTGTCAGTGCTGGCCTGATTTGTCTTTTGCTCTTTCATCTTTTCACATTATTCTACCTCCAGGAGCAGGAGTCAGCAGCTGGAGTCACTACAGGACCTGATTGTTGACTGTAGGATCCAGATGGCAGAAGCCTGAAAATGTTTCTGGCACATACCTCCACAAGCTGGAGAGTGTATGTGCGCGCGCGTGTGTGTGTGTGTGCGCCCACTTGCGCAAGTGCTCCCTTTTATTGGCACTTGAGCTAAATGCCCAGCAGCCGCTTCTTGGCTGGATTCCATTCAAACTACAGTTGGCGCCTGTAAAAATGGCCTTGGCTTCAATATCTTCTATGTAACTGTCTGTCATGAAGAATTTTCCCACTGCTGCTGATTTCTATTTTTATGAATACTTGAAAATACACATCTCACATAAGAGTTCTGACCTCCTTTTATCTTTCCAGTGGAAATTCTTTCATAAGGAAGTGTCATCCCTTTTATACAATTATGCTTTGTGAGGGGCTATTTATAGCACTGTGAAAATTTGAGAATGTAGTCTTCCTTTTGACTTTCAGAAAAATTGTTAAGCATTAAATTGCATGTCAGGGGAAAAATAATCTCATGAAAAAATTAACAGGCCTCACTATTTTCCACTGTCCCCTCAAAGATCACATTTCCCAAATACATAGACAATGAGTAGTCATTACCATCTGGTAAAAATAAAACTAGCATAAAAAGTAAAACCATACTTTGTCTTGTTTTATGGAATAGGTGCACTGCTGAAAGGGGGACATTTTAAATGCAATAAGAGAATGAGAGTTGCTTACCAAATAGAAACCCCTGGTGAATGCTTTCTGAAAGAAATCATTGTGGAGGTAACTATCCAGAACCTGATATTCATGGGTGATTAATTGGAATTTTCTCATACTGCCATTTCTTAAAGTTGGGGTCACCTATATAAAGGCTAGATATTACATGACATGAAAAGCTCTCAGGTCAGCCATGAGCACTCTTTGTAGAAATTTACTTGCTCTTAGCTGTCACTTATGTGATTTTCAGAAATAGTAAAATTTTCATCCAGCCTGGAAATTGAAAATATACTAAAGCAAAGAAAGAACTAAATGTCTCTCTCTGGGGTCATCTATTTAAATGTCAAGAGCATATACCAAATGTGAAAAGGAAAAAAATACAAGATCACAGTGTAGGAATCCTCAACCAGTAAGCAAGAAGTTGCTTTTAAAATGTAGCTAAAGCAATGAGTAAAAATTATAGACTTGTGGGCTCTGCATTCATTCAACTAAGACTGGATCAAAAATATTCATTAAAAAATTGTATCTGTAATGGAACTTGTACAGTCTTGTCACTATTCCCGACCAATATAGTATAATAATCACTTACACAGCATTTACTTTATATTAGGTATTAGAAGTAACCTACAGCTAATTAAAAGTATACAGGGGAGAGGAATGTGTGTAGGTTATATGCAAATACCATGCCATTTTACACTAGGGTCTTAAGCAACAAATTCCCCATGGATACCAAGGGACAACTTATTTATTTATTTTTATTATCTAAATTATTAAATCATAGCTGTGTACAATAGTGCAATCAAGGGGTACAATGTGTTGTTTCATATACAATCTGAAATGTTTTCATCAAACTGATTAACATAGCCTTCCTGGCATTTTCTCACTTATTATATGAAGACATTTGTATTCCGCATTTAGTAAAGTTTGCCTGTACCGTAGGCAAACTAAGATGCACCGTAGGTATGGCCCCACCAATTACCCTCCCTCCACCCCAACCTCACCCTCCCCTCCCTACCCTTGCCCCTTTCCCCATATTCTTGTGCTATAGTTGGGTTATAGCCTTCATATGAAACCGTTAAATTAGCTTCATAGAAGGGCTGAGTACATTGGATACTTTTTCTTCCATTCTCGAGATACTTTGCTAAGAAGAATATATTCCAGCTCTATCCATGTAAACAAGAAAGAGGTAAAGTCTCCATCTTTCCTTAAGGCTGTGTAATATTCCATGGTATACATGTACCACAATTTATTAATCCATCTGTGGATCTAAGGGCACTTGGGTTTCTTCCATGACTTAGCAATTATGAATTGGGCTGTAATGAAAATTCTGATACAGATGTCTTTGTTATAATGTGATTTTCGGACTTCTGGGTATATAACTAGTAAAGGAATTACAGGATCAAATGGCAGGTCAATTTTTAGATCTTTAAGTATTCTCCAAACATCCTTCCAAAAGGAACGTATTAGTGTGCATTCCCACCAGCAGTGTAGAAGTGTTCCCTTTCCTCCACATCCTCTCCAACATCTCTGGTTTTGGGATTTTGTTATGTGGGCTAATCTTACTGGAGTTAGGTGATACCTCAAAGTAGTTTTGATTTGCATTTCTCTGATGATTAAGGATGGTGAGCATTTTTTCATGTGTCTGTAGGCTGTGTGCCTGTCTTCTTTAGAGAAGTCTCTCTTCAAGTCTTTTGCGCATCCTGAGATGGGATCACTTGTTCTTTTCTTGCTAATACGTTTGAGTTCTCTGTGGATTCTGGTTCTTAAACCTTTGTCGGAGGCATAACCTGCAAATATTTTCTCCCGTTCTGAGGGCTGTCTCCTTGCTAATCTTACTATGTTCTTGGCTGTACAGAAGCTTTTTAGTTTGATCAGGTCCCAGTAGTGTATCGTTGATACTGCTTCATTGCCCGGGGAGTCCTCCTCATAAAATATTCACCCAAGCCCATTCCTTCAAGAGTTTTCCCTGCACTTTCTTCTAGAATTTTTATAGGTTCATGTCTTAAGTTTAAGTCTTTAATTCAGTGAGAGTCTATCTTAGTTAATGGTGAGAGATGTAGGTCCAGTTTCAGCCTTTTACAGGTCACTAGCCAATTCACCCAGCACCATTTGTTAAACAGAGAGTCTTTTCCCCACTGAATGTTTTTAATTGGCTTGTCAAAGGTCAAGTAACACTAAGTAGCTGGATTCATCTCTTGATTCTCTATTCTGTTCCAAACATCTACCTCTCTATTTTTGTGCCAAACCATGCTGTTTTGGTCACTATCGATTTATACTAGAGTCTCAGGTCTGGTAGCGTGATTCCTCCTGCTTTGTTTTTATTTCTGAGTAGTGTCTTGGCTATTCAAGGTTTTTTCTGATTCCATATAAAACGAAGTATTATTTTTTCAAGATCTTTAAAATATGACAATGGAGCTTTGATAGGAATTGCATTAAAATTATATATTGCTATGTGTAGTATAGACATTTTAACAATATTGATTCTTCCCAGCCATGAGCCATTTGTTAACACTTTCAGCTATTCCTTTTCTTTTCTTAATGTTTCATAGTTCTCTTTATAGAGATCTTTCACATCCTTTATTAGGTAAACTCCCAAATATTACAGAATCAACACCCATAATCTGTAGCCTTTATATATACCAACAATAGCCAAACCAAAAAAAAAACAGTCAAGGATTCTATTGCTTTCACAGTAGTGTCCTCAGTCTTTCTTGTGAGCATCTGTAGAAGGTCCATGAAGGAGAAGCTAAAAGCTGATATGCACTCCCTAGTGTCTTCAGCTCCCAGGAATTCTAAACCTCACTTCAGTTCACGTTAAGCTGTTTGCAATTCATGAACATTATTATTTGAGCCTATCTTTTTCCCCATCTTTTAATGTATTTATTTATTTATTTTTGAGACAGAGCCTCAAGCTTTCACCCTGGATAGAGTGCTGTGGCATCACAGCTCACAGCAACCTCCAATTCCTGGGCTCAAGCGAGTCTCCTTCCTCCGCCTCTCAAGTAGCTAGGACTACAGGCGCCCGCCACAACGCCCGGCCATTTTTTGGTTGCAGCCGTCATTGTTGTTTAGCGGGCCTGAGCTGGATTCGAACTTGCCAGCTCAGGTGTACGTGGCTGGCACCTTAGCCCATTGAGCCACAGACGCCGAGCCATCTTTTTTTTTTTTTCTCTTCTTTCCTTTTCTTTTTTTTTGAGACAGAGTCTCAATTTGTCATCCTGGGTAGAGTGCTATAGCATCATAGCTCACAGCAACTTCAAACTCCTGGGCTCAAGTGATCCTCTATTGTCTCAGTCTCCCAAGTAGCTGGGATTACAAGTGGCTGCCACAACGCCCAGCTATTTTTGAAGACAGGATCTTGGTCTTGCTCAGGCTGGTCTCAAAACTCCTGAGAGCTTCCCAGAGGGATAGGATTACAGGTGTGAGTCCCTGCATCTGGCTTTGAGTGTCTTTCCTAGTGTCTAACTCTTCTTTCCACACTCTACTACAAGTGAGTCCCTATGGCATTTTGTCAACATAGGTACTTCTCTTTCCTTAATATGAATAAAGTAGGTATTCCAGCAACTTCAGCACTCTGATATATTCAAGAAAGTTATAATTTTATAGATTATCTGAATTTTTTGTATTTTGTTAGGTTGAAAGTGATTCTCTTTCTTGCATTATACATCATAAAAAGCAGCCTGACCTATTTAATCAACCAGTAAACAAACATGATATTTTCTTATCCAAAAGTAAAATTAAAAAACAGTTTCCAAAAGGAGGATGGAAAATAAGTAAGTATGACCTATTTTTAGAATACTTTACAGCCATTTCATACAAAACTGTGTGTCAGCTCTCTTTTGCAATGCCTCAAAAATAAAAACATACCCCAATGTAAAAGATGGGACCAGCTTTCATCATCCCTAGTACTGAAAATGTTATACAGGGAAAAAACTTCCATTTTCCAGGGTAACAAATTATATTTCTAGAAATATACAAATAAAACTCACGCAACAATTTCCCATTAAAACTAAAAAAACAGCTAATTAGCTTTTAAAGTAGATTAATTTTACCTCATTCCACATGATAGTCTTAAGTTATAGTAGACTACTGCCAGGGGTAACATTTCTTCATAAAATAGCTCTATCACAAGGTAAATTTGTGAAGATATCCTGGAATCTCACATACATGTTTAGCATTGTTGGTATCCCTTCTTCTTTATCTCATATGTTTTTTAAGTAAATTATGAAATAAGAAAAAAAGCATTTTGGAAAGTATGAAGTGATACATACATTTAAGGAAGTAACTTTATAATGTCAAGTTCTAAATAGCCCTTATACATCTTGATTTATACATTATCTACATTAATTCCATGTAACAGCTGTTTGAGGAACACCCAAGGTTACACTAAAGTGGATTTCTACAAGGAAAGTAGGTTTTATTTGATTTTACAGATTGTCTACATAGATTTAATTAGTTAGAAGATTGCTAAATCTTATCTTCACCTACAGCAGTTTAGGTGAAACGATATTGCCAACACATACCAAAATGAAAATCCTTTATTGAAGTGGAAGAGAATTAGCCTCAAATGTCACACTTAACAGCATTAGTTCTCAAAATACCACAGTTGGATATTAAGATGAAATACCTCACAGATGCTCACAAAACCTACCTAATCATACAAAAGTTACAGTTCAAAACAGGGAAGAATTTATTTCTTGAAGTAAAGACTTTTGAGAACAGGAGGAACCTGGCAAAATGCAAAATCTTTACTAATAATTAATAACCTGGAGGTTCTCAATTCAACTAAAGCTGAGAAGAAAGAAAAGGTCAATCTTAACAGAATATCTTCCAGATGCCTAACAGTTCCCCCCAAAGAGTTATGAAAAACCAATAAATATTGCCTTAAGTTTAAAGTGTTTAAAGAACACTTGAGAGAGAATATAAGATTTTCTTCTTATGGTTACATTTCATTAAAAGTAGTATAAAAAAGAAAAAATCAAAACACAACAAATAGTGTGTATTCCTTTATTTTCATATAGGTACATGACATTTCTACAAGAGCAGCTCTTTATATCTTCAATCAAATGACCAATCCAACCATAAAGCAATATGTCAATAATTTAAAAAGAAGAAAACACTACTACTTTACATTTTCTCTAGGGTTTATCTTCCTCCTACTACTCTATAAGAAACTTGAAATATTTTTATTTTGTATAAAATTTACATTATGTCATTGACACAAAAGACTGAATGTGTGTGTATAACATAGTATAGAATGAACATTAGTCAACCCAACCCTAACTTAACAGCTAGAAGATGACAAATATTGAAATCCTTTATTTACTCCTTCTAGATTTAACCCACCTGCCCTCCTTTATCCCCATCTTTACTAGAAGTAAACAATATTCATTTTTAAGAGGTTGCTACCCTCAGGGTATTTATCTATAAATTTTGCATTAATTTTGTTTGCTATTTTTGCACTTAAAAATAACACTATATGTACTGACCTGAAATCAGTTTCTAAGATTGATATAGGTTATTGCATATAGAAGTAGTTAATTCATTTTTACTAATGAATCTATTTTAACATGTACAGCAATTTATTTATCAAATTTCCTGTCAACATCATATGAGTTGTTTAAAAAAAATTTTATAGTACTTGCTTCAGTGAAGGACCTTAGATATTTTTTATTCCCAGTGATGCATATGTATAAGAGTTTCTGTATGGTGAGGCTATTAATACTGTAGATCACATCCTAAAAAAATCAACATAGCTACTATCCACAAACAGTATCACATGTAGAATAGAATATTAGAAGAAATTAGAATAATATCTTTAGAATAAAGTAGAATTAAAATATTGTTTCATGAAAATTGACCAGTTATTTCTATATTTTTATGAGTGTTGTGGGATCACAATGTGAAATATATTTCTTAGTCTGGGTCAGATTCATAAACAATTGAAAATACTGTATGCTAGCATGTAGAATTGTCACATTACAAGGTATGATTTATCCTTAATTTTACGAGCTAAAGCTAATATGTTTTCAAATTGATTATGCCAATATCTAGATTTTCCTGTTCTGTCCAAGAATACACACATTTTCTGTATCCTTACTATTATTAGACATTTTAGTTTTTCCAATCTAGTGAGCCTAAAATTGCGTTTCACTTTGGTTTTTAATTTGTAGTTTCTTGATAATCATGAGATTGGGTATACATTTACCAATCATTCATTGTACTCCTCTAAAAGACATGGCTTTGTGATTTAGCCTATCTTTCTATTGAGTTATTCCCTATTGATTTGTAGGAGTTTGTAAAACATTGTCAATATGAATTTTTTGTACATTATATTCTCATAGAGTTTGACTTCTTTTTACTTTCATTATGATTATTTTGATCAATAGAAGTGCTTAATTTTAAAATCAACTTTATTAATTGTTATGGTTAATATTTTATTTCTCTTAGTCTTATCTACTTGATAAGAAAGTACAGTATTTCCCTTCAAGAAGATATAAAATTATTCTCTGATAATATTTTAAATTTTTTACTTTCACATTTAATTCTTTATATTGAATGAATTTTTGTGTACGGTACATAGAATGAAATAAATTTTACTTCTAGGGATAACAATGTTCCACCAACACTTATTTAAATAGACCATCCTTCTCCCACTGATCTTTATCTCCAGTGCCTCCTCTTTTATCAATCTTATATATACTTGTGTATTTGATTCTAGGTTTACTATTTGGGTCCATTGTTAAATATTTTTCCAATACTCATAATATACTGTTTTTATACCTTTTAAAGAAAGTATATCCACCTGATTTTTCCCACCCGAAATTATCTGGTTATCTAGCTTTTTTTTTTTCCAGGTAAATTTTAGAATTGGGGTAACACAAAAATTTAATAAGTAGTCTTCAAGTTTCTTAAAAACCTATGGTGGAATTTCTATTAGAATGCCATTAATTTTAGAATCAAGTTGACCTGTATATGATATGATAAGCTACTTTTCCAATCTATCAAAACCTATGTTAACATTTTATTGAAATTCCATTGAATCTATTCATTAATCTGGGGAGAACTGACACTTTTAAAATATTGAGCTTTCACATCTAGAATCATCATATTTGTGTCAATTTATTGAGGTCTACTTCAGTGATTTTCAATCTCCAAATGCTTAAAGTTTTCCAGTCTAAAATGTATAATTCTCTGATTTTTTTTTTTTTTTTTTTGCAGTTTTTGGCCAGGGCTGGGTTCGAACTCACCACCTTTTTTTTTTTGTATCCCCTTCAGTAGAGTGCCATGGCATCACACAGCTCACAGTAACCTCCAACTCCTGGGCTTAGGCAATTCTCTTGCCTCAGCCTCCCAAGTAGCTGGGACTACAGGGCCGGCCACAACTCCCTGCTATTTTTTTGTTTTGTAGTTCCACGAGGCTGGGTTTGAACCCGCCACCTTTGGTATATAGGGCCGGTGCTCTACTCGCTGAGCCACAGGTGCCGCGCCCCATCGATTCAACTTAATATACCTATATAGGACTGTTCAGGTTTCTATTTCTTCTTTGTAAACTCCATTTTCTAGAAATTTATTTAAGTTAGATTTTATACTTTTTCACAAACAAAATTACAAACTAGCATTCCTGATAAAAATAGG
>CAUYON010047716.1:0-13478 GCA_963573935.1 Arctocebus calabarensis
TAGCGTTAGCTCACAGATACCTCCAGTTCTTGGGTTTAGGTGATTCTCTTGCCGCTGCCTCCCAAGTAGCTGGGACTACAGGTGCCCATCACAATGCCCAGCTCTTTTTTGTTGTGGTTGTTGCTGCAGTTTGAAACCACCACCCTCGGTATATGGGGCTGGTGCCCTAATCACTGAGCCACAGGCACCACCCAGATTTATATAGTTTTGTTCATTTGTTTTCTATGTTGGTTGTCTAGTTAACATATTATGGTTTGTGCTTCTGCTCTTTTCAGCATTATAGTTTGTACTTCTGCTCTGTTCAGCATTATAGTTTGTGGTTCTCCTCTATTGCCAGCATTTGGTGTGGGCTGCCCCCCCTACAGATTTCTCTGATCTTTTCTTATGTTGAAGGGTTTGAAAAGCAGTCATGCAGGAAAGCCAGGCCACTCTGATCAGTTACCTTAATAACCCCTCAGCTTGGCTCTGTGCCTGTTCTCTCTATCTAAACTGTCCTTCCAGGCCTTTAGTCCCCCTGGTGTGGGTCCCTGGCTTAAGTCCCTCTGGTTAACCTGATTAATTTCTCTGGTTATCAGTTTATGTTTTGTTGGTCCATTGTAGTGTTGTTGCCTTTTTGTGCCTCTCTGTGCTTCACAAATGCTTTTGTCTTTCTAAAATAAGTTCCTCCTCTTCTAAGGCAAATACCCCACTGGATTGTTTATTAAGTTATTTTGAAGATATTTTCCCTACAAATAAGAGTGATAAATACAAAATCAAATTCCTAAGGAATGTCTCCAACCCTCTGTAAACTCAAATAGCCAACTTTCTGTGTGGGCTGGCACCCCGAAGATTCCTTTAATCACTTCCTCTATGGTCAGACTGGCAGGTGATACAGAAAAGCCAGGACACTCTGTTCCACCCCCCGTCCTATATCACTGTTTGACCTGCTGTTATTTACAATTACTCCATTTTTTAGCTATCTCACTTCCCAGAAAACAAAAGAAAAAGTCCAGGCTGCCATTTGGGCAGCATGAGAAATATGCCCCAAATACAGCTCTGGCCAAACTGCCACAAAAAATAGCCAGGCGTTGTGGCAGGCAACTGTAGTCCCAGCTACTTAGGAGGCTGAGGCAAGACAATTGCTAAGCCCAAGAGCTGGAGGTTGCTGCGAGGTGTGATGCCACAGCACTTTACCAAGGACAACAAAGTGAGACTCTGTCTCAAAATAAAAGAATCCAGGGTGGCACAGATACAGAGAGTCATGGGTTCAAACCCAGCCCCAGCCAAACTGCAACAGAAAAATAGCCCGGTATTGTGGCGGGTGCCTGTGGTCCCAGCTACTGGAGGTTGCTGTGAGCTGTGATGCCACAGCACTGTTCCGAGGGTTAATAAGTGAGACTATGTCTCAAAAAAAAAAAAAATCCAACTCCATAAGCCCATGGTGCTGCTCTCAGAAATCCCATGTTGGGACACTGAGACAGTTGCTGGCCAGCCCTTCTATAAAAGGACTTTGCTATAAATTTGACTTATATGGCAGTGTGGTCTTTGTGGAACTCCTGGGTACAACACTATGATACCATGGCAGAGAATGACCTGTGTGAACTCTTGCTTCTCCTTCTATCTTCTCCTGACTTCCACTATGTTCCTAGTAGTTGTGAAAAAGGTCCTAAAGGACATAAAGAGGGTCTGGGCTCAGGCAATTGTTCTCCTGCAGCTGAGCAAAAGAGTTTATTACAGTGGAAAGACCTCCCTGAGCACCATCTAGCCTGGAACCCAGAGCCCTTTTGGCTGGGTCCAGATCCCAGCCCATCTTTGGCCTCCAGGCTGGGGGAATTCAGTCTGAATTCAAAGAGGCTGAAGAAGGGAGGGAAACTTACAATTCTTACTGGGCTCCAGCTGCAAGTCAATGTGAAAGAAAGTAAACCATTTCAAATCCAAGAAAGGTAAAATGGAGATTGCTCATATTTTGTATTTCATGCTACAGTCTGTCTGGATAAAAAGCAGGTTCCTGCTCTTTGTCCTCATCTGACGTTTTTGAGAAAAAGTGGTTGGCAAAGTATCTTGGTGTAACAATTCACAACAGATACAGAATCAGACAATGTGTATGTGCTGGATGAGGCACTGTAGTGCCTCAAAAAAAAAAGAAAGAAATTTTTTACTTAAACTTAACCATTCAACAATTACATTTAACAGATATCTACAGAACAATTCATCCTAACAAAACTGAATA
Source organism: Arctocebus calabarensis (assembly GCA_963573935.1). Lineage (NCBI taxonomy): Eukaryota > Metazoa > Chordata > Mammalia > Primates > Lorisidae > Arctocebus > Arctocebus calabarensis. Next base: position 2,210 of record CAUYON010047716.1, read on the forward strand.
AACATTCTTCTAATCAGCCCATGGAACATACTTCAAGATTGATCACATATTAGGTCACAAGTCTAAAGTCAGCAAATTTAAAATAATAGAAATTATTCCTTGCATCTTCTTGGGCATCATGGAATAAAAGTTGAACTCAGTAACAACAGAAATCTGTATACTCATACAAAAACATGGAAACTGAATAACATTATGCTGAACTATAGCTGGGTCATAGAGAAGATTAAAAAGGAAATTACTGAATTCTTGGAACAAAAACAATAAGGAAGACACAAATTACCAGAACCTCGGGGATACCACAAAGACAGTCCTAAGAGGGTAATTTATAGTATTGCAAGCCTTCCTCAAGAGAACAGAAAGAGAGGAAGTTAACAACGTAATGGGACATCTCAACAACTAGAAAAGGCAGAATATTCCAATCCCAATCCCAGCAGAAGAAAAGAAATAACCAAAATTAGAGCAGAATTAAATGGCATTGAAAACAAAAGGGTTATACAACATATCAGTAAATCAAAAAGTTGGTTTTTTGAAAATATCCATAAAATAGATAAACCTTTGGCTAACCTAACCAGGAATAAATGAGTAAAATCTCTAATTTCATCAATCAGAAATGGTGAAGATGAAATAACAACAGACTCCTCAGAAATTCAAAAAATCCTTAATGAATATTACAAGAAACTCTATTCTCACAAGTATGAAAATCTGAAGGAAGTAGATCAATACTTGGAAGCATGACACCTTTCTAGTCTTAGCCAGAATGAAGTGGAAATATTGAATAGGCCTATATCAAGTTCTGAAATAGCTCCAATTCTACAAAATCTCCTTAAAAAGAAAAGTCCAGGACCAGATTCCTTCACATCAGAATTCTACCAAACCTTTAAAAAGGAACTAATACCTATATTGCTTAACCTTTTCCAAAACAAAGAAAAAGAATGAATACTACCCAACACATACTTTGAAGCAAACATCACCTTGATCCCCAAACCAGGAAAAGATCCAACAAGAAAAGAAAATTATAGACCAATATCTCTAATGAATATTGATGCAAAAATGTTCAATAAGATCTTAGGAAAGAGAATCCAGCAACACATCAAACGAATTATATACCATGACCACGTGGGTTTTATCCTAAGGTCTCAAATCTGGTTCAATATATGTAAAATTAAAAAAAAGACCATATAATTCTCTCAAATGATGCAGAAAAAGATTTGATAATATCCAGCATACTTTCCCAATAGGAACACTTGAGAAAATAGGTATAGAAGGGACATTTCTTAAACTTATAGAGGCCATCTACAGCCAATCCACAGCCAATATCATACTAAATGGAGTTAAATTGAAATTATTTCTGCTGGGATCAGGAACCAAGCAAGGTTGCCCATTGTCTCCACTGTTTTTTAACATTGTAATGGAAGACTTAGCCATCACAATCAGGCAAGAAAAGGTGATCAAGTGTATCCATATAGGGTTAGAAGACATCAAACTTTTACTGTTCGCAGATGATATGATTCTATATCTGGAAAACCCCAGGATTCAAATATAAAACTCTTAGAAGTAATCAAGGAATATAGCAAAATCTCAGGTTACAAAGTCAATACTCATAAATCTATATCCTTTATATATATCAACAATAGTCAAGCTGAAAAACAGTCAAGGACTCTATTCCTTTTACGGTAGTACCAAAGAAGATTAAATATTTGGGAGATTACCTAACAAAGGACAATAAAGATCTCTATAAAAGAGAACTATGAAACTCTAAGAAAAGAAATAGCTAAAGATGTTAACAAATGGAAAAACATACCATGCCCATAGCTGGGAATAATCAACATTGTTAAAATGTTAATACTACTCAAAGCAATATACAATTTTAATGCAATCCCTATTAAAGCAACACTGTCATATTTTAAAGACCTTGAAAAAAATAATACTTTGTTTTATATGGAATGAGAAAAAAACCTCAAATAGCCAAGATATTACTCAGAAATAAAAACATATCAGGAGGAATCATGCTTCCAGACCTCAGACTATACTATAATTTGATAGTGACCAAAAACAGCATGGTCCCAGCACAAAAACAGAGAAGTAGATGTATGGAACAGAATAGAGAACCAAGAGATGAACCCAAATACTTACCATTATTGGATCTTCAATAAGCCAATTAAAAACATTCAGTGAGGAAAAGATTCCCTATTTAACAAATGGTGCAAGGTGAACAGGCTGGCAACCTGTAGAAGACTGAAACTGGACCTACACTTTTCACCCTTAACTAAGACAGAGTCTCACTGGATTAAAGATTTAAACTTAAGACATGAAACTATAAAAATACTAGAAGAAAGTTCAGGGAAAACTCTTGAAGGAATCGGCCTGGGAGAATATTTTATGAGGAGGACCCCCCGGGCCATTGAAGCAACACCAAAAAGACATTACTGGGATCTGATCAAACAAAAAATATTCTGCACAGCCAAGAACACAGTAAGTAAAGCAAGCAGACAGCCCTCAGAATGGGAGAAGATATTTGCAGGTTATGTCTCTAACAAAGGTTTAATAACAAGAATCCACAGAGAACTCAAATGTATTAGCCAAAATTGAACAAGGGATCTCATCTGAGCGTGGGCAATGGACTTGAAGAGAAACTTCTCTGAAGAAGACAGGTGCAATGGCCTACAGACACATGAAAAAATGCTTATCATCCTTAATCATTAGAGAAATGCAAATCAAAACCACTTTGAGATATCATCTAACTCCAGTAAGATTAGCCCACATCACAAAAATCCCATACCCAGAGATGTTGGCATGGATGTGGAGAAAGGCAACACTTCTACACTGCTGTTGGGAATGAAAACTAATACATTCCTTTTGGAAAGATGTTTGGAGATCACTGAGGGATCTAAAAATAGACCTGCCATTTGATCCTACAATTCCTCTATTAAGATAGATCCAGAGACCAAAAATCACTTCATAACAAAGATATTTGCACCAGAATGTTTATTGCAGCCCAATTCATAATTGCTAAGTCATAGAAGCTGGACAGTCCATCGACCCACAAATAGATTAATAAATTGTGGTATATGTACACCATGGAATATTATGCAGCCTTAAAGAAAGATGGAGACTTTACCTCTTTCCTGTTTACATGGATGGAGCTGGAACATATTTTTCTTAGCTAAGTACCTCAAGAATGGAAGAAAAAGTATCCAATGTACTCAGCCCTACTATGAAAATAATTTATAGCTTTCATATGAAAGCTATAACCCAATCACAGTACAAGAATAGGGGAAAGGGGCAAGGGAGGGGAGGGTAGGGGGAGGATAGGTGGAGAGAGGGTAATTGGTGGGTCCACACATACAGGGCATTTTAGAATGGTACAGGTGAAACTTACTAAATGTAGAATATAAATGTCTGAACACAATAATTAAGAAAATGTGGTGAAGGTTATGTTAACCAGTTGGATGAAAGTATTTTCAAATGTATAGAAAACCAGCACATTGCACCCCATAATTGCATTAATGTACACAGTTATGATTTAATAAAAAAAACAGTCTTTTTCTATATCATCCCTTTAAATGAAACATAAAATATATTCACTACAATAATCTCTCAGACTACTTTCATATAAAAACTTGAGAATACATAAAGCACGTATTTCAGCTTTCAAAGACACCATTTAGATTTCACATATTGAACAGCTACTGCATCACTCATAACGGCACAAATATGCCTAAAACATGAACACTATTAATATTTCATCCTTTGTTAATAGTCAGAAAGAATTGTGTGGTTTGAAAGGTGCTTTAACTTATGTGTGGTCATTAAAACTCAATAAATAATTCAAGTATGGTCATATGGAGGCAGGCACTTAATCCAATTATCACTATAAAGTCAAGGAGATGAAAATAAAGGCAGAAAACTTGATTTATCTACCTTTCATTACATAGGTAGATATCAGGACCATACCATAGAAAATATAACAATTCTTACATATGGTTTCCCTAGAAAATAATGGACTTTCAGAAACTACAAAAGATGTCAAGATCCATAGTTGGCTTTATCAAATGCTTTTCTATCTCATTTCAATTATTCATTCATAGTAAGTCAGTCTTCAACCCTAGCAAACATCCTGGGATCCTTTTGAATCAAGATGATATCTTCAATTTGTACTCGACCTTGTCTGCCAATAGACATGGCCTTGTGAGTCATTTCAGTAATGAACTCTATGAGGATTCTGGTCATCCCCAAAGCCATACATCAAACATCTCAAGTCTTCAGAAAAAAGTCTGTCTTTCACCCTGTCCACAATCTGAACCTCCTCCAATTTCTTTATTTTCTTCCTCAAAAGCAGGGTCTTCCTCCTCATTTTCCATCCCAACAGCCCTGCAGCCTACAGTACCCAGCAGGCTCCTCTCAACAGGTTTCAGTTCTTCTGAAGCCTTATTTCTGGTGACTTCCACATTAAAGTGAGTTTTTATTTTATTTTATTTCTTAACTAAAATACTTAACAGTTTTATTTTCACATTTCACAATACGAATGAAAACTGCCCATCTTTTGAGTTTATTTCTTCCCTTCAAACTATTCTCTCTTTGATAGGAAGGAAGAGCAAGTCTTCCTTACCATGCTACTAAGAAAACACCCAAAGTCACAGCACCACAATCTCCTGGTGAAACAGAACAAGTAATATGAAGCTGACATAAAGAAAATGTCCCTCTACCCTTATCTGTCTGGTCAAGTCATTCCAGGACCAGTGGGCACCAGTGGGCACCAAGAGGGGACCAGCAGGACACTCCCAGCAGTGTCATTATTGGGAGCCCAGGCATCATTGGCATGTGACCATTCCAGGAGCAGGTCCCACTGGTATCATCCCAGGAGGAGAAGGACCCATAATCAGCATCATGGGAGGGCCCCACATGTGGGGTGCTGGCATCATACCAGGATGAGGAGCACTGGAAGATTGGGGGGAAGTGGAATCATCACCACTGCAGGAGAAGGAGCAGAGAATAGAGTAGGAGGTATTTTTCCTTGTTGAAATGCAGCTGTTGTTTGGTCAATCATCCATTCTTGATAATAATAGTCCCTCACATTCTCTTGTGCTTCCTCTCACTGAAGTGTCATTCTCACAGATGGAGAGTCATGGGTGAGATATGTATCCCAGTAGTCACAAGAAAACTTGGGCATATTCCCTCCAGCAGTTAGCAACTCCTTTCCAATGTGTGTTTTTTTTTTTAATTTTTCTTTTCCAAATTAATGAATCTTTTATTGCATTGCTAAAATTACAAAGAGATCTTATGGAATATCACTTGGTATCTTGCTGCAGCTGGACAACTCTTAGATCTTATTCATCAGCCTACTGAACTGTTCCTTTTTCAGAGACATAAATACCATCCAAAAATTTTCAAATATCCTTGTTTTTAACTGTCGTGGCTTGCTGAATCAAAGCAGCTGAATTTGAAACAAGCTCAATGTCGTTTCCTTCAAGGATTAACTCATCTTTCTGGGCTTGAGATACTGAACAAGCAACACCTGCCCTCATCCGAACCCAGCGGATACATTTTTCACCTAAGAAATTTCTTATTTCAACAAGAGATCCATTCTCCTGGATAACAACGTTGATGGGGAAAAGAGCATACACAGACCTCATCTTGTAATGGAAGCCCAGTGTAACACCCTTGATCATGTTCTGTATGTGACTACATATAGTGCGAACAGTAGCCAGTTCCTTTCTATTTCCCCATCATTTGTCAACCTGGAGCCTCTTCTTATGGTTTCCAAGAAGACTGAGTTCCACATTGATGTGGTTGAAGTCACTCCACAGATTTCCTCTGGGACCCTTCACAATAACTGTGCATCCCTTCAGACTGATGTTGACATTTTCTGGAATGTCGACGGTCTGATTGCTGAGAATGGCCTTCATTCTCACTGAGATGCGGCAAAGAGCCCAATGTGAGTTTTTAAAAACAAGCATCCAGGGCAGTGCCTGTGGCTCAGTGGGCAGGGTTCTGGCCCGATATACTGAGGGTGGTGGGTTCAAACCCAGCTCCAGCCAAACAACAAAAAAGAATAGCCGGGCATTGTGGTGGGTGCCTGTAGTCCCAGCTATTTGGAAGGCTAAGGTAAGGGAGTCACCTAAGCCCGGGAGTTGGAGGTTGCTGTGAGCTGTGTGACACCACGGCAATCTATGGTGGGCGATAAAGTGAAACTCTGTCTCTAAAAAAAAAAAACAAAACAAGCATCCATATGAGTGTGGGAGGAAAGAATGGTAGAGCAGGGGAAGGAAGTCCGCTCTATTGGTAATAAAGCTCCAAGTTCATCCCATCATGAATTTCATAGTCTGGTAGAGACATGTGGTCCTTAAAAAATCATGTACCATTTCTTAAGGAGAATCATGTTTCAATGGGAGCCAGTTTGGGCTACAGTCATCTTCTTAAGGTCCCCAATGGTGTCATTGGTGTTGCATTTAACGTGGCAACTTCTTCCCCAGACGGTCTTTGCAAACAACCTTAATCATCCTGGCTGGAGCTCTAGACTCAAACTTCCAACCTGCAGACACCATAACCTCCAGCACCAAGAGTTCTGATGGATGAGATTTTAAAAACCATGAGAGATTCTTTTGCAGCCTCCATGCATTTGAAAACCTAGAGGAAAGGAGATCATTTTTTAGGTAAATATAGTTACCAAAAATAACCAGGACATAGAAAGTATAAAAGGATTGATTTCCAAAGAAGTTTATCAAGTAATTGCCTCACAAAAGAACCCCAGACTTAGGTGGCTTCTGCTTGTTTGAATGTGTCCTTCTAAAATTCATCTATTGTAAACTTAATTCCCAAATTCATATGTTAATGGCCTTTGGAGGTGGGGCTTTTGGGAGATAATTAGCGTCAGATGAGATTATGATGTTGGGGGCTCCTGTGATAGGATTCAAGGCTTTATAAGGAAAGGATGAGAAACCTATGCTGATAGACCAGTGGTTCTCAACCTTCCTAATGTTGTGACCCTTTAATATAGTTTCTTGTTTTGTGGTGACCACCAACCATACAATTATATTCGTTGCTACTTCATAACTGTAATTTTGCTACTGTTAGGAATCATAATGTAAATATTTGATATGCAGGATGCATTTAGGCAACCCCTCTGAAAGGATCATTTGACCTCCAAAGGGGTCACAACCCACAGGTTGAGAACCACTGTGGTAAACTGTGAGAACACCACCCTCTTAATTATTGGGTGTTCCAGACTCCCCTAACACAAAGCCCAAAGGTGGCAGCTAACTAGTTCTAAGAGAGAGAGGCTGACCACATGAAGCTTGGGTCGGCCTCTTTTCTGGCCCTTCTGGGTCTCTATTCACATCAGCTCAGGACCAGGGAGAAACACCCAGACATACCTGACCTGGTCAAAATAGCTCCTAATCAACCAACTTGGATAAGGGAGAAACACAGAAAAATACAGCAAATAAATAATCAGTCATCATCCCACCCAGTCTTAGGAGTTAAATTTCAATAAAAAATGTCCACCCCTCACATCAAATCTCCCGGAAACACAAGCACACTGAATTCTGCCTTACGGCCCAAAGGACAATTTCTTTCATTGAAAAAATGAGCATTTACTTAACCACCACAATGAGCTCTAGAGGATATATTCGTGTCTTATCCTTGGTGAGAGGAGTTTTCTAGCACTTCGGATGCGGAGGCCAGTGGATTACTTGAACTTGGAATTCAAGACTAGTCTGAGCAAGAACAACACCCCATCTCTACTTAAAAAAAAAAAATAGATGCACTAGGCTTTGTGGCACATTTCTGGAGTCCCAGTCACTCAGAGGCTGAGGCAAGTGGATCCCTTGAGCCTAGGACTTTGAGGTTATTGTGAGCTAGGACAGCTTGGCACTCTACCCTGGGGCAACAGTTGAGATTGTCTCTCAAAAAATAAAATAAATAAAAAAAGAAAGAAAAAGGAAGGACTGTTTTAAATATATATATATTTTTGAGAAGGTCTCACTCTGGCACCCTATGAGCCATGGCATCATAGCTCACAGCAACCTCAAAATGGTATGCTTGAACAATCCATGGCCAATCTTCACTCCTTAACAACCCACATGCATTATTTTAAGATGAATTGCAGACATTTCACCTGAAAATACTCCCATATGTATCTCTAAACAAGAAACATCCTTTCATGCAACTACCCATTAGTATTTAAACACCAGAGCCTCTACTATTCCCAAGTTCCACTATAAAGCAACCATAGACACTTCTTTTGGTTACATGAGCTGGCCCCAGCCTATAAGTTTGCACTTTTATTTTGATATTGTCATCTTATGCTTGTACTTTTAAAAAGTGAAAGCTCAAAATACCAGCACAATGGGGGATACCCTTAATCTCAATTACAGGGAAAGTCTGAGGGGGAGGATCACTAACGCCTAGGTGTTGGTAAACCAGAGTAGGGAACATAGAAAGCCTTATCTCAGGAAAAAAATAAAAGAGAGATAGATGAATACTCAAGCCCCTTAGAAATACCAAAACATCAGGCAGACAGCCTCCCACAAAAGAAGCTTTGGTCACTATGAAATGCACTTACTCACCACTGGGAGGCACGTCCACTCTCTACTTCAGCCTTTCAAAGTGACACAGAATTGCTCTGTGCAGCGTCACTTAAATACAACCCTAAGAAGCCCACGCTGCATGAGCCCTACTCAGCCCGCCCTAACCATACCTCTTTTTGGCTTTACCCAACTCACCTTTTCAAATATGACTTGGTTAATTCTTTTTTTGTTTGTTTATTTTAGCAGGCCTGGGTAGTGCTCTATCTCATCAGTCGCCATGCATGTGGCCGGCACCCTAACCACTGAATGATGGGAACCCAGATGTGACTTGGCTAATTCATTGAGCACTACTGCAAGCAAATTTCTTATTTAATTCCTATGATAAAGTAGATACTATTTTATTTCCATGTCAACTTGAAGACATTGGAGGCAGAGATGTTTGACCATGGAGTGAGCCCCTCACCCTGACAGTCTGACTTTGAACCTCATGTTTGTCATCATTCTTCTTCTCAAGTTGGAGACTACTCACTCTATGAGAGCAGAAACTTTGTGAGGCTCTTAGATCATCCACAGGCCTTGATAAATCAATGATCGAGGAATTTTGAGATGGGAGGCAGGAGGGGCCAGAGATCAAGATGGAATAAAGATAAAAGACTAATAATGTTTTGTGGACATTAGAACATTTGCTAATTCATTTGATTCTTAAAACAGTGCTGTGGGATAGCCAAAACCTTGATTTCATAAATGAGGAAACTGCAGGTCTTTCTGCTTTCTTTGCAACCCCAGGACTTGGTGCTTTCCCAAATGTATGACAGAAGTTACTAAGACTTGGAAGGATTTTTGTACTTCAGGTGTGGGAACCACTACACCTGCTTAAGAGTTGTTTTACATTAATCCATCTGCATTCAGAGGAATTCACATGTTCCTCAATTTAAAGAATGGCTTCTGACTTGCCTCCCTTAGCTCAGTGAGTAGGGCCCCAGCCACATACATCGAAGCTGGTGGGTTCAAGCCTGGCCCAGGCCTGCTAAAATAGCTATGACAACTACAACCAAAAAATAGCCAGGTATTGGTACTTTCCCAAATGTATGACAGAAGTTACTAAGACTTGGAAGGATTTTTGTACTCCAGGTGTGGGAACCTGGTGAGGCTCACTCCATGGTCAAACATGGTGGGTTTTGGTAGTCCCAGCTACTTGGGAGACTGAGGCAAGAGAATCACTTAAGCCCAAGAATTTGAGGTTGCTATGATGACACAGCACTCTACTGAGGGTGACATAATGAGACTTTGTCTCAAATAGAGAAGGAAAGAAGGAAAGAAAGAATGGCTTTTCTCATACGTTATTTTACTTACATGAGTACTGAAGCACAGAGAAATTAGCTCATTTACCTAAGGTCAAATTCTAAGAAGATGAACAAAAACAAGAGGTATTTAAGGCAGGTGAAAATAAGCTTTTTAAAAAAAAATTTAATTAAATCCTAACTGTGTACATTAATGCATGTATGGGGTACAATGTGCTGATTTTATATACAATTTGGAATGCTTACATCAAGCTGGTTAACATAACCTTCACTTCACTTACTTAACTCTCATCTTAAGACATTTATATTCAACTCTTAAGAGATTTGACATGTACCCTTGCAATATGCATCACAGGTGAAGTCCCACTGATTACCCTTCTTCCACCCTGCCTATCCTCTTCCCTGTGCTATGCCTCCTCTTCTGAAAGAGGGAAGAAAATCAGTTTTTGGTTGCACAAGATAATTATGGTCAACATGGAGGAGCAAAGAGCCCCAGATAAATTTGCTTTCTCACATAAATCCAGGATAGATCATACCTGGGAAAACAAAATGAAGAAAAAACACGAGGAATAGACTTGGGCACCTGAAAGGTCATGCTCATACTGAGCCATGAATGGAGAGGTCTACTCGAGGACCTCAGCCAGTCCTCAGGCAGACCTGGGTGCTTTGGTGCAGTTGAGGGAATAATTTGGGAGCTGAAAGTGTTGGAGCATGTTGGAGACTGAGAAGGAAGAGCAAACCAAAATTAGGTTGGACCTAAACTAATCTCTTTGGCTGGGTTTTTTTTTTTTAATGATGCTTATTTTAATTCATAATAGCATAATAAATAAGCAATGAATGCATGAAAATGAGTATTAGACAAATACAAGAGACCCATAGCTTACAATTCTTTCTTTTTTTTTTTTTCTTGGTTCCAGTTCTTATTTATTTATTTATTTATTTATTATTTTTTTTTTGCAAGGTGAATGAATGTATCAATGAACGAATACAGTCCTCCCGGGGCAAAGTGAATGAATGCATCAACGAATGAACACAGTCCATTCATAGAATTGAGGCTCAGGAAATTCACATGAAACTGACCTAGGCATAGGGAATGGGGGTTCCACATTTAATCCCAAATGCAAAGTGAAGGAGACACCAAGGCACAGGTGTCTCCTCGGCAGTTGTCTGGCCTTTTTGGCTATTGAAGCCTCCAGTGGGGGTTGGAGGTCCCCCTCCTTGCCAGTCATCGAGCCCGCTGGTTCTTCAGCTGGCTGCCGCAGCAGCACCGACAACACCAAGGAGGAGGCAGCAGGTCCGCCAGCTCCGCTGAGCTGGCCAGGGCGCCAAATGTCCTGCATCAATTCTCCTTCTCTGAGTAGAAACCCCAACTGCTGTTAGGGAAAAGGGGCCAAGACTCCGTCTAACTGCTTCCTGCTGAATTGGGCAATGATAGAAGGG
>CAUYON010047718.1:0-13081 GCA_963573935.1 Arctocebus calabarensis
CCCAGGAGCCTTCGGTGCTGCCCTGACCCCTCCAGCTGTCTCTGGGTCACCTCCTTCCTCCCTCTGCTGGGCTAGACTGAATTTCTGGGTCCCTCCTGTCCTCCGGGACACCCTGGCTTCTGGTGCAGGACAAACCACACAGCAGACACTGCCCAGAGTACAGGTGGTGCCCAGTATTCATGGTGCCCAGGTGGGACCCACGTGTGTGTGTGTTGCCAGATAGGAGGGGCTGGTCCCAGCCTCTGAGGCCCAGAGTCTGTAGGAAGAGGTTGGGTCTCTGGTGCTGAGAGCCTCAGTCAAAGCCCTGCCTTGAGCCCTAGATGTCCCTGGACATTGGAGTCACCTCCAAGGTTGAAGCTGGACTGGCCCTGCTCCATCGACCGGGACACAGGACATGGGAGCGTACATGTGTGTAGAGGGAGCCCTACTCAGAAAGCCCAGGGGACAGGCTGGAGGAGGGGTATGACGCTTTCAATTTCAACCTCCCCCCACCCCCATCTGGATGAGTACAGAGCCTCCTGGGCATGCCAAGAAAGGTCCAGACCAGGCTGGGAGCAGCAGAGAGAAGGGCCAGAGGGTGGGCCAGGCATCGGGCCCTGTGCCCTGCCCTGCCCAGAGCACAGTACCCGAGTGGGTGGGGACGCTGTGGTGAGGTGAGTGGGAGGCCAGGACACGTCCTGCAGGTGGGTGGCAGGTTCTACGTTCTGCCAGGCGGTGGGGGGCCTGGAGAAGGGAGGAGGCAAGAGGAGCCAGGGAGATAACATTATCGGCCATCCTGAGGCACTGGATGAGGATGTGGGGTGCTTCAGCTCCACAATGAGCACTTGTGTGGCCCTGGCAATGGGATGACGGGAGCGGGTCCATCCCAGGGGATAAATGGGTGGCGGGGAGGCTGGACCTAAGAGCAGCTGTGGACCTTGCCATGCTGCTGCTCCTGCTAACCGTGGGGCTGAGCCTGTACTCTGCGCTGCCAGCCCAGGGGCCCCAGGTGGTCCCCACCTGCCCTGCCCAGGTGAAAGCCTGGGGGACCGGGTGGGACAGGTGTTTCTGAGGCAGCAGGACTGGGTCAGACTCTCAGGACTGGTTTGGAGCTCAGATGGATGTCAGCTGGAGTCTCCTCTCAAGTCCGGTGATGTCCCCCAGCAAAGGAGAGGGCATCGGGGGCACCTGGACAGGCCCTGCCCACAGGAGAGCATCATCTGCCTCTGGAGGGGTCACTCCGAGGCTGACTGGCCCACCCAGGGTCCCTGGGACCCTCCTTCACCTGTCAGGAATTTTCCAGGCTGGTCTGGCTGGATTATTCAGAATTTCTCATTTTGCAACAAAAGGCAGACCCCTGGAGCTCTGCATGGATACCAGGTGCAGCAGGGCTGACCACCTTGCTGCTCTCGCTGCCTCCTTAACGTTGGCCTAATTCTGGTAAACCAGACATGCACCACATGTACTCAGAGGAAGTTCTTTGCAGTGGCCACCTCCATATGGTGACCAGTTGGCTACAGTCCCTTGGGCAGTCAATTTACAGAGGGTCTACCAATAATTTTTTTACTTTTAAAAATTTCTGATACAACTTTAGAAGTGCCCGAATACAACTTCTCTCATCTTTGTGTCCTCATCCTGCAACTCCAATGACCTGGCCCCAGACATGCACCTGGGGTCCAGGCCAGTGGTCCACATGCCCCTGGCTACCTCTATAGACAAGTCCAGCTCCCAGGACCATCTGCACTGACCCCAGGGCCCCACCACCCCCACCTGCTATACCCCCAAGGCCTCTCTCCTCTCAGGGGCCTGTCAGCCACTGGTCACACTCTCGTCCACCTGGTCGCTGCCCTTTCCACATCAAACCCCAGCCTGGATCCTCCCTCTCCCCAAGCAAAGGGCTGGCGACACACAACACAATCTCAGGTGTTGCCCAAGGCTTGAGGCTGGGCTTCCTGTCCTGCAGGCAGGAGACAGATGAGGCCAGTGTGTGTGCCCCAGGACCCCTGAGGGACAAGAGCTGGCCCCCAGGCTGGGTGAGGCTGCTTGTGTTTGTGAGTTCAGGTCAGGGTCCACTGCCCTCAGGTTTGGGAGAAGGCAGGCCATAGGGAGGCTTGGAGGAGCTACTCCGGTCTCCTGGGTGGGCCACACCTCCACACTCTGGCCGGGATTAGTGTTCAGTTGGTACTCAGTCGAGTCAACCCCTGAGCTCTGCCCACTCCAGCACCATCCTGTCCCATCCTCCTGGCACAAAGGGGTGACATGGCCCTTCAAGTGACTCTGCTCTCCCTATGGCCAAGCCCACTCCATCCCCCTGTGCCAGGCCACACAGGACACAGGCTGTGATATAACAAAGGCCCCTGCCCACTTCTCAAGCATCTTCGCCTCCTCAAGCACTGTTTCTCATGCCCCTGCACCCCTCAGTCCCAGCCTGGCCCCCTTCCCTTCCCCCCATGCCTCTAAAGCCTCTCATGGCAGCTCCCCTCCTGCCAGCTTTTAGGAAAATGGCACATACAGCACTGGGCAGGAGACATGCCCATCCCTGTGGAGAAACAGACCCACTGCCTCCGTTCACCTTTGTCACCAACAGTTTCAACCAGCCAGAGTTCAGGATGAACCTCCTGTGAGTCCATGGCCAGCAGCACCTCCCCGTCGGCCACACCTGACACCACCTGGGGAGGTGCTCTTCAGGGTGCAGAAACACGCTCAGATTGTTAAGGATTTTGTTGGCAGTTGCTCAGTCAAAAACAGACCAGGCGGGGCAAGGGCAGGTCCAGGTGTGGTATGAGAAGAATTTGGAGATCTGGACACCACATTGCCAGGCGCCCAGAGGAGACTCATTAGGTGGTAGGAAATGGGCATCAGGTCTCCATGAGCAGAGTGAGCTGGTGGTCAGCCTGCACCTGCCCGGCCTCTCCCCCAGCTGTTGCCATCCTAAGCACACAGGGAGGGGGCGTGGGCTCCCCAGGAAGCTGAGTTCTGGGGAGCCTCAGCATGCCAACGTCAGGAAGGACTAGCCAGGTAGTCATGGGCCCCATCCCCTGAGCCGGGACAAGGCTCCCACCACTCAGAGAGTTGCCTGGGCTGGGTGGGTCTTGCTCAGGCCTGTGACCCTGTGTGTGTGCATGGTGACCCACCCCCGCCTTACATGGGTGCACAGAGGCCTAGGGACACTGCTCCCATTGTTCCTCTGAGCCCTGGCCTCCCCAGGCAGTGGGAGAAAGTGGAGGGAGGGGCTGTCCTTGGGTTAGGGGTCCTCCTCCAGGTGCTTCGGGACCCTGCTGGCAGGAGCAGAAAGGACTGGAGCTGTCGGGGAAATGCATGACTGTGACTCTGTTCCCAGGAAACCCACTGGGTGTGCACAGTACACACTGCCCCTGGGCGCGGGCTCTGAGCCGGGCACCTCAGAACCTGTAAGTGGCCAGATGAGTGTTCTCTGAGCAGCCCGCCGCCGTGTTGCCCCACAGGGTGGAAGCACAAAATCTCCATGGGCTTCCTGCCAGGGAAGGAGCAGGCCGTCGTCTACGTCAGGGGCTGGAGGAACAGCACCCACATGCAGGTGACGCAGCTCTCCGGTGGGTTCTAGCGCTTTCCAGGTTCTCGGGACGCTGGCGTAACCCAAGGGGCTGGTTCATGAACAGTGTCCTCAGCCAGCATTGCTGTTGCTCTGGTCATACCCGGAGCCAGGGCCCTGAACGGCCTACTTTGCTCCCGGGGGACACTGAGCGGGGTATGGAGACCGTCTTCACTGCCAGGACGTCTGGATAGTTAGATGCTGGCGTCTGGTGTCAGGGGCCGGGTGCCGCTCAGCACCCTGCTGTGCACAGGGCTCCCCACCTGCAGACCCGAGCTCGTCACCGTTCCTAACCTGTCAGTCACGGCTCCTCTCTGAGACTACCATGCTCTGACAACTGCTCTAATTTCTGCCAGACTTCTCAGGCACATGTTTGCTAACACTCCTGCCCACCCTTGCCCCGAGGGGGCCGCCGGCCCTTGCCCTCATCCAGCACACCGTCCCGCTGTCCTGCCCTCCACCCCGGCCCACGCTGACATGGCCTGGCTCCAGCAATCTGCCCACTTAGGGGCTTAGGCTGGAACAGAAGACGCAGACAGGGACGTCGGCTCTCTGTCTACTGGCCCCACTGTCAAATCATGACCTGAGACTCTGGGGTCCCTCAGCCGCCTAGACCCTCCCAGGTGTCACCAGGTCAACTCCCATCTGCCCCTCCTAGACCAAATTCTATGCCTCCCTGCTGTCCTCACGGGCACTCTGTTTCCAGGGCAGGACAAGCTGCCACGGCAGAAGGGTTCGGTCTACGAGTGGGGGGATCTGTGTGGCGTGTATGTTGCTGGCCAGGAGGGGCTGCGTACAACCTCTGAAACCCGGAATCTGCAGGGAGAGGCAGGGCAGAGAAGCTGGCAAGGGGGTAGCCTGGAGAAGGCGCCAAGGACTCCACGGAGGGAGTCTCATCACGTGGAGACAGGCTGGGACGTGGGCCGGACACTCAAGAGGGCCTGGGACTGATCTGGGACAGGCATCACTGGAGGCGGAACCCCTCCCCTTCTCACTCCATGGCATCCCAGAAGTGGGGACAGGGCATGCAGGTGGGGCACAGGGGATAGGATGTGCTCGAGCAGGGAACGTGGCACTGTTGTGTCCACAGAGCTCCCTTCTCTGCTCTTGGGCAGTGGGGCCCTTCCCAAGGGAGCCAGGAAGGAGCCTCTCCCTCCACTGCCCAGGGAGGTCAGCCTTACAGCCAGCTCTCTGTTTAGGCCCTAAACGCGTCATTTCCTGCCTGGAGCCTGGACCGGTGTCGGGGGTGGGAGGGTCTTCCCAGTCCCCTTCCAGCAGCAGGAGTCCATTTGGGACTCAGGTTGAACCCTGGGACCTCAGCCTTTGGGCTTGGCTCCCGGCCCAGTTGGTCTGGCCTGGGCTGGGGGTGCTGTGTCCTGGGACTGTCCCTGGACAGTGGGCTTGAGTCCCACCTGGCCCCGCACTGCCCCACCCTATGTGGACCTGGGAGCCTGACTTCCCAGACCCCCTCACCCTCACTCCTGCAGGCCACACCCTGGATGAAAACCCACAGGCCGTGAGGACGTTTGAGGAGTTTCTGGTGAGCAGAGGCCTGAACAAACACACATCATCCAGCCCCCACACATTGGTAATGAGCGTGGGTTTTTATCCCCTGTGTCCTCATATATGTTCCCCATAGTTCATGTATTGTTGAACCCTAAGGGACTCAGTCCACTCCCAGCAGCTCCAGGTACACCAACCATGTCTTTGTCCTTGTAGATGCCTGTGTTCCAGCGAGGACTTAGGGAGGGGCCAGGCAGGATGCACCCACCACCACCAGCTCTGGACTGGGGAACCCACCCCAGCCTGCTCCCCAGCCAGGAACTCTAGGCTCAGCGGCGGGCCACCTGCAGCTAGCGTCCGCTAGAACAAGAAGCTGTCATCTTTATCCTGGACAGCATGGGGTGTCCCAGGACAGGTCCCCTCCCAGATGACTCCCTAAACTATTCCTTTGCCCCGACAGTGCAACAGTTTCCCTGGGGTGGGATCCCTTTCCAGCCCCCCTCTGGGGTCTACACAGGACACAGGCTTCACCAAGGCTTTCTCCTGTATGTGGGTGCACACAGGGATTTCAGTGTTTTAAATAAAATATAAAAATAAACCTGAAAGAGAATGCAGGCCACAGGAGCTAACTGACGCTGAGGACCCTGCCCCCAGCCCACCCCTCCCTGGAGAGCAGCACCTAGAAATCTGTCCTGGCCAGTCCTGTCACTTTCTTTCTGGTTTTGCCACACGGGACACTATCTTGGAACATCCCCTCTCATACACACTGACCTTTATGTAAATGAAAGGACACCATCAGTTTCCTGCCAACTTCCTCATTTTTTTTTTCATTTTCAAAATTACCTTTAAGTAGACCATTCATTCATAAGGTTCAAAAACCAAAAACTAAAGCACCCTTCAGAGAACTTGAGGGGCCTCGCCTGCACCCCCTGCTCCCTGCAGCCACTCATCCCTGCTCCCAGCTGTCTAGATCAAGCAGGAACAGGACAGGTCGCTTCTTTACACAAAGTGAGCACCACAGTCAGTGCTCTGCACCTGGTTGATTTCATTCTTTTAGTTTACAAAGACATCTTTGACATCTCCTGCTGCCATGACACACAGAGCTTCTGGCTGCCCCGAAAGGTGTGACGTCCTGCTGAACGGCTGTGCCATTGTGTAGAAGGCACAGCTGTGAGCCCACGGCGCTGTGAAGACAGTGGGTACCAGGACAGCTATCATCAGATGGCCCCAGGTGAGATGGCCAGGCCAAGTGGAGGACGGTCAGAGTACCCCGCCACCGGGGACAGCTCATCAGTGTTCCAGAACGTGTGAGGGAGAGGGACCAAGCACAGGGCCCACGATCAGGCAGCTGGCACTGGGAACGCAAGAGGGAAGAGGAAGTTAAGAGACTTTGGGCGAGGGTGTCAACCTGTAAGTCCTCCATAAGCAAAGAAAATGTTTTTGTGATAGTGTTTTTAGTTCCCTTATGTTTCAAATGAGTGTTCAGTGTTCGCATTGTGGCTGGAGCCCACTGCTCTGAGCAACCTTGACTTGTTCCTCTCAACACCAGTAACTCAGCACCTGCAGTTTCTACCCGGGAGGCTGGGGGGCACACAGAGAGCTTAGCTGAGATGAGATTCGCTGAGCAGAACTTTGTAACTTTCTGTCATACTCATGCATTCCTTTTGAATTCCTTTCCTAGAAATGGTAGAATCTCCTTGCAGCCCCAGATAACTACAGAGCCTCACACCACCCATTTGTCCAGAGAAGACAAGATAAGGGACACCCAGCACGGACTGTGCCCAAGGACCCTCGGGGCAGCCTCCTCCCCACATCCCGCCTGTGCACAGGCTGAAAGAATGACCAGTCTCAACCCCTGGCTCCTTATACTGCTAAGTCCCCTCCTGGGACGGACCTGTCCACCATGTGTTGTTCATGGGATGTGTGTCCTGGCTCCCCACTGCACCCCACGCTTGCATTGACCTCACTCCCTCACGCATTATTCATTTCACCTCCACAAAAACCCCGACCCTGGTGGTTGGGGAGGTGATTTGAGGCAGGCCGTGCCTCCCACCTCCCACTTAACCATCCTCTGCAACAAATCCTTTCTTCCCTGACAGCCCTCATGCCCCTCACTGGCTTGTTGTGCAGAAAGCAACAGAGAAGCCCTCCCTGTGGGCTTGTTAACAATCTGGGGCTCATCTGGGACCCGTTGCTTATGGCTTGGTGGTGGAGGAGCAGGGAGACGTTGGGGCCCCCTAGCAGCTGCCCGGCTGACTTTCTATCAGAGTTTGGTTCTGGTTTTTTCCACTGGTTTCACTGTCACTGGCCCAAATGCTTCCCTGATTGTCAGGGAAGAATGGACCTTTGACCTTTGGATTTTGGCATCTGTCCAGAGGGGCGAGTGCTGTTTCAGGGTCCCAGGCAATGGAAAGCACCTGTCTCCATTTGAGGAACTCCTCTGGAATTCCTGTTTCGGTTGGAATTCTCAACCATTTGGGAGAACAGGACTTCTGACTGTCGGTATTTGGCACTTCCTATGCCTGTTTGTTGGAACTGCAGTCCATTTGTGTGTGTGTGTGAGTGGGTGTGTGAGTGTGTGTATGTGTGAGTGTGGGGGGTATATGTGTGAGTGTGTGTGTGTGTATGTATATGTGTGAGTGTGTTTTGTGTGTGCGTATGTGTGTGAGTGTATGCATCTGTGAATATATGTATGTGCATGTGTGTGTGTAAGAGTGTGCAGGCCTGGCATAGTGGCTCAGGCCTGTAATCCTAGCCCTCCAGGAGGCCAAGGTGGGTGGATTGCTTGAACTCACCAGTTCGGGATCAGCCTGAGCAAAAGCGTGACTCCATCTCTACTAAAAATAGGAAAAGTGAGGCAAGAGGATCACTTGAGCCAAAGTTGGAGGTTGCTATGAGCTATGACGCCACAGCACTATACCCAGGGCAACAGCTTGAGATTCACAAAAAAAAAAAAAAAAAAAAAAAGATGCAGCTGACAAGGAAATTCTGCTATTTCTTCTGCATTCAGCATTCTAAGATAACAGCCAAAAAATGACTGACAGTGTCACACCAGGACCACCACACTTCTATAAACTTTATTTAATTTCTGTAACATTCACATCAATAACACCCATATAAATAAACCTTTAGCCTCACTTTTTATTTCACAATGCTTCCCATGCAATACATCAAACAAACCTTATTAGTTAGAATCTCTCTTACAAGGTGAGGGGTACAACTTTTGGGCTTTCCTGGGGTCCAATAGGAAAATCCCAAAGTCACTTCTAAGTTAGAAAGATTTAATTTAGAATTTAAATTTGGGGGAGTTTGTCAAAAATCTCAAAAGGTTTAAAACATTTCATTAAAATAGAATCACAAGTCACTATGAAAAATTGCTTAGTTAGCCAGTTAACCACAGTGACAATTAAAAGATTTTCCAGGCAAATACAGAAAGTTACAAAGATGTTAAAAACAAAACAAACAAACAAAAACCCTTTCACTCATTTAAGCCGCAGTTTCCTAAGTAATCAAAAACCTAATAAAGATAGGATACAGCATAAGAAATTATCTTATTATCTTGATAAAACACAGTCTTTGTTTCCCAGGCACATTATCTAAGAGGATTAAATAAAAGCCTCTAGTATTTTTTTTTTTTTTGATACAGAGTCTCATTATGTCTCCCTCGGTGCCGTGGCATCACAGCTCACAGCAACCTCAAACTCTCGGGCGTAAGAGAGTCTCTTGTGGCTCGGCTACCATAGCACAGTGGTTATACACCAAGGCTGATGGACTTGAACCCGACCTGGACCTGCTAAACAATAATAACAACAGTAACGAAAATAATAGCTGGTATTGTGGCAGGTGCCTGTAGTCCCAGCTACATGGGAGACTGAGGCAAGAGAACTGCTTAAGCCCAAAAGTCTTGCCTCAGCCTCCCAGATAGCTGGGATTTTAGGCACCTGCCACAACACCTGTTTTTTTTGTTGTTGTTGTTTTTGAGACAGAGTCTCACTATGTCACCCTCAGTAGAGTGCCATGGGGTTACAGCTCACAGCAACCTCAAACTTTTGGGCTTGATTCTCCTGCCTCAGCCTCCCAACTAGCTGGGACTACAGGTGCCTGCCACAACACCTGGCCATTTCTGTTGCAGTTGTCATTGTTGGTTAGCTGGCCCAGGCAGGATTTGAACCCACCAGGCCCAGTGCATGTGGCCAGAGCCCTAACCACTGTGCTATAGTAGCCAAGCCACAAGAGAATCTCTTAAGCCACTGAGCACAGGTGCCAAGCTCTAATAATTTTTGTTTAAAGAACAGTTAATACGTTTGCTCTGGAAGGCTGGAGTAGAGATTGGACATGACTTCCAATGGATCTCCAATTAAGGACAGTCATGAAGAAATAAAAATAAAAGGGAGCAGAGGAAAAATAAGATCATGACATAAATTTGCTCCAGATGACCTGCAGATCTGCAGCAGTCATTTGAACAGAATCCTTACCCTGATTATTCAACAAGGGAAGAATTGGCCAATCAAGTCCATTGCCTTGTTTGTGTAATTAATAACTGGTTTCAAAACAAAAGAGTCAAACTACCACTTAGGGAGAGACAGAGAATGTTTGCCACCTGGAAACAGAATGGGCTTCCTGTCCAAAGTCACCGACTTAGAAGCCTCCAGGAATAGCCAATGGAGTCTCCCAACCACAACACAGAGCAGGCCTCCTCTTGCGCCCTCATGGGTAGGGCTGCCTGTTCTTCTCCGGAGACACAGAGGGTTCCCAGAGATCTGGATGGCTGCAGTGATTCTGGTAGCTCCAGCAATGAAACCAAGTCGTGCTTTTGAAGATCAAGGCGAAACAAGAAGGGAACCTTCTCCTAGCTATGGATCAGAAACCTTTCTTCATGCTCCTACACCTTCTGTGTGTCCATCTGAGAGGAGCAGGTCTCAGAAAAGAAAGGCCAGCCTGCAGACCCCTCCTTCTGCCCTGTCCTGTGCAGCAGGAGGAGACAAAGCCCCAATGTCATTACTCATCATTTCAAGGACAACAGAGTAGTTGGGGATGTCATCTTCAGCCTCGGCAACCTGAGGGTTGTCAAAAGAAGCTGCTTTTCCAGGACCAAGTTCTAATGTACCTGAATCCTAGACATTTAGAAGACAGCACTGTTGGTGGGGCTAAAAGTGGTGAATTAGTACCTGGAAGGGGGGAATAAGGATTTACTTTTCTTAGCACTTGAGGTCAAAGTTTGTCTCTGGAGATGACTGTCTGAGCTTGTTTCTGGCAAGAGTGTTGGGACTCATTCCCTGGCAGGGGCAACTGGAACTGGAAAATGAAACTACAGATGGCTGGGTGAGGTGTTTCACGCCCATAATCCTAGCCCTCTGGGAGGCAGAGGCAAGTGGATTGCCTGAGCTCAGGAGTTGGAGACCAGCCTGAGCAAAGCAAGACCCCATCTCTACAAAATAGAAAAATCAGCCAGGCGTTGTGGCGGGCATGTCCCAGCTCTTGTGAGACCGAGACAAGAGGATTGCTTGAGCCCAGGAGTTTGATGTTACTGTGAGCTATGATGTCACATCACTCAACTCCAGGGTGACAGAGTGAAACTATCTCAAAACAAAACAAAAGAAATCAAACTACAGATAAGACACCAAGCTCTCCAGATGAGCTGTACTTCCTGCAACCTGCAGAGATGGCCAGGTTAAAATAATGGGAGACAAGCTGCCATGCTTGGGTGTGTGGCGCACCCTTGGGGTAAGAACCTCCGTCTTAGACAAATGCTCCTCCCATTTCAAAAGGCATCTTGCTGACAGGGACAATTTGTGAGCGACTACACCCAACCAGAGAGGGGCAGGATCGTGTACTATTAGCCCCCAGCACAGTTCTCAAGGGCCACTTCACCACTAGAAATAGCTGTCTCTATAGACACCATTTTGCTGTCACTGGGGATCAGCACCCAGCTTGTCTCAAAACTGCAGATGCTGACATGGATGTGGAGAGAAGGGAACATTTTTACACTGCTGGTTGGGACTGCAAACTGATACAACCTTTTTGGAAGGCAGTTTGGAGAACCCTCAAAGAACTCAAGCTAGACCTCCCATTTGATCCTGCAGTCCCATTATTGGGCATCTACTCAGAAGAAAAAAAAAATCCTTTTACTACAGGGACACTTGCACTAGACAGTTTATTGCAGCTCAATTTATAATCACCAAAATGTGGAAACAGCCAAAATGCCCACCGACCCAGAAATGGATTGACAAGCTGTGGCATATGTACACCATGGAATACTGTTCAGCCATTAAAAAAGATGGAGACGGCTTGGCACCTGTGGCTCAATGGGCTAAGGCGCCAGCCACATATACCTGAGCTAGTGGGTTCGAATCCGGCCCGGGCCCGCCAAATAACAATGATGGCTGCCACAAAAAAATGGCCAGGTGTTGTGGCGGGCACCTGTGGTCCCAGCTACTTGGGAGGCAGAGGCAAGAGACTCGCTTGAGCCCAGGAACTGGAGGTTGCTGTGAGCTGTGATGCCACAGCACTCTATCCAGGGTGACAGCTTGAGGCTCTGTCTCAAAAAAAAAAAAAAAAAAAAGATGGAGACTTTACATCTTTCGTATTAACCTGGATGGATGTGGAACACATTATTCTCAGTACTGTGTTCAAATATCAGATTAATCTCAATTGAGG
The DNA here is from genome assembly GCA_963573935.1 of Arctocebus calabarensis. Lineage (NCBI taxonomy): Eukaryota > Metazoa > Chordata > Mammalia > Primates > Lorisidae > Arctocebus > Arctocebus calabarensis. The sequence goes on from CAUYON010047718.1 coordinate 11,711, forward strand.
GACACGCTATAAAATAACCGCAAGTAATTTTCAACACTGTTAAAGTTATCAAAAACAAGAAGAATCTGAGATGCTGTCATAACCAAGAAGACCCTATGGAGGCACAACTACTAAATATAATTTGGTATATTGAATGAGATTCTAGAACAGAATGAAAAAGAACATTAGGGAAAAACTAAAGAAATCTGAATAAAATGTAGATTTTGGTTACTAAAGAAGAACAGTTAATACTCTACTTGGGAGCCTGAGAAGTGAAGATGGGAAGATCACGTGAGCCCAGGAGCTTGAGTCCAGGCTGTGGAAGATCTCAAAACCATGTCTGTAACAAGAAGTTTTTAAAAAGAGTAGGTAGGGCGGTGCCTGTGGCTCAGTGGGCAGGGCGCCGACCCCATATACCAAGGGTGGCAGGTTCAAACCTGGCCCTGGCCGAACTGCAAAAAATAGCTGGGGGGCAGCGCCTGTGGCTCAAAGGGTTAAGGCGCCAGCTCCATAAGCCGTAGGTGGCAGGTTCAAACCTGGCCCCGGCCAAAAAAAAAAATAGCTGGGCATTGTGGCGGGCGCCTGTAGTCCCAACTACTTGGGAGGCTGAGGCAAGAGAATCGCTTAAGGCCAGGAGTTGGAGGTTGCTGTGAGCTGTGTGACACTACAGCACTCTACCCTGGGCCATAAAGTGAGACTCTGTCTCTACCGGAAAAAAAAAAAAGTTGTCAATACTCCCAGAAAACCTTATTGCTGTTGTGACATAGAAAACTAATGTTCGTTCTGCATCAATGTACTTTTTATAATGAAGCTTAACTTTTAGAAAAACTTGTAAAGAATTTCCTTCTGTTTTAGCTAATTTGGTCACACACAAAATTCCTTTCATGAGATCCATCTTCCACAGATTTTTTACAATTTGCTCAGACCTTTTATGACTCACTGGAACCTTCTATCATTTTCTAAAACCTTTGGTATTTGCCCTATTCTTTTTTTTTTAATTTTGACACAGAGCGTCTCTCTGATACCCTGACCCACCATGCCTTGCCCAGAAGCATAATTTAAATCTAACTGTCCTTTTATAACTGGTGTGAGTTTATGTTACTGTTTCATTGCCCCATAACTAAAAATTTTTATTTAATTAATTTATTTATTTGGAAGGTGAATTAATGTATCAATGAACGAACACAATCCCCTCCAGGGCAAAGTGAATGAATGCATCAATGAATGGACACAGTCCATTCATGGAATTGAGGACCAGGAAATTCACATGAAACTGACCTAGGCATAGGGAATGGGGGTTCCACATTCAGTCCCAAGTGTAAAGTGAAGGAGACACCGAGGCACAGGTGACTCCTCAGCAGTTGTCCGGCCTTTTTGGCTATTGGAGCCTCC
>CAUYON010047719.1:0-10613 GCA_963573935.1 Arctocebus calabarensis
CATGTATACCATGGAATATTATGCAGCCTTAAAGAAAGATGGTGACTTTTCCTCTTTCATATTTACATGGATGGAGCTGGAACATGTTCTCCTTAGCAAAGTATCTCTAGAATGGAAGAAAAAGTATCCAAGGTATACACCCCTAATATGAGACAAATTCTTTATCATTCAAGTAAAGACTACAACCCATTTATTGCACAGGAAGACGGGGAAAGGGGAGAGAGAGGGTGGGGGGAGATGGGACAAAGGGTGAGATCACATGTGTGGTACGTATCTGAAGGGTCAGGAGAAAACTTCTAAATACGGATGAAAAAATGTTTTCATATAGTAAACCAGAAAATCTCATGAATGTTATGTCAATCAGGTTGATAAAAATATCTCAGATTGCATGAGAAGCCCGCACACTGTACCTCATGATTGAACTAATGTACACAGCTATGATTCAATAAAAAAAAAAACAAAAAACGCAGGTATAAAGTAGTTCTCAAACAATTCCACATGAGATTCATACATGAGTTACTAATTTTAAGAGAAGGCTGACCCTATAGCAGTGACACATGTTTTCGAGACACATCTAATTCTACACAACGTTGATTTTAATGGGACTAACTAGGGAGTAACTAGAGTTTTGCTCTTGGTCATCAAAGTCAGGAGAATATTTCTGTAGGAGTCAGAGCCATTCATTGCCCTGGTCAATAGCCAATTTGCAATTTAGATAAATATCATTCTCCTGTTATTTAAAACAAAACAAAAAATTCTGCTAATCTGCGTTGGCTAAATTTAAATTCTCTATCGTTTATTTATTTATATATTTTATGTAACAGCTTTTGCTGATGTAAAATTGCCTTTCCATTTGTACTCAAGGCCTGCTGCATGTGAATGCAAAGATATTTTTATGCGGTAATGCAAATGCATGGTCGTTCTTGTGCGGTTATTAGTTACACATTTGCTATGAAAATTAGCATTGAACATGTAGACCACTCATTTAGTTGTCATTTCAATTTAAGACCAGAACGTGGGGAAATAAATATTAGCTAGAATAGAAGTCATTGAGCTGGTGACATCTTTCTCCAAAAGCGAGACTGTATTCTACAGACAGAGGCTAATCAACGTCCCGGGACTTTCTGTCATAGACAGATGGAAACCTACAGTTGGTTCACCCACATGTGGAACTCATGGATACTGGATGTGAAGGACCACCTGTATACACATATGTGACAACATACAACCAACTAAAACACATAATAATATTAATAAATCTTATTAGGGTACTTTCCAATCACTATATTTTTCCTCATACATTTCTCTCTATATAACATTTGTTAAAATGAAACTATATTTATATCTTAGTAAATAAAATATTTATTATATAAGTGTATTCTTGTTATCTCAATCATAACAAAATAATGCTTATTTTTCTTCCATTAAGATCATTAAATTCCATTTCATAGTGTTTTTAAATGTTATTGGATCTGTGATTGGTAACAGGGTAGCTTCAGAACTTCAGTGACATCAGATGTTACACAAGGGATCCGTTGCCAGTTAGGTCACAGTCAAGACTATTTTTCTTGTCATAACTGTATAGTCTCTTTTTTGCTTGTGAGGAAAAACATACATATAAACACAAAAATAGTATTCGTTTATATGTTCTCTTTAAATAATATAAATCAAATGAAAATGTATATTAGCCACCACCAAATTTAAGAAATAGAATATTACTGGCATCTGGGGTGGTGCCTATGGCTCAGTGAGTATGGTGCCAACTCCTTATACCGAGGGGGTTGGTTTCAAACCCAGCCCCAGCCAAAGTGCAACAAAAAAATAGCGAGGCACGTGGCAGGCACCTGTAGTCCCAGATACTTGGGAGGCGGAGGCAGGAGAATCACCTAAGCCCAAGAATTGGAGGATGCTGTGAGCTGTGACTCCACAGCACTCTACTGAAGATGACAAAGTAAAACACTGTCTCTAAAAAAAAAAAAAAAAAAAAAGAATATTACTGGCACCTTAGAATCTCTTCTGTACCATTTTCTACAAGATCCCAAATTTTATTTTGTTCATTACTTACAGTAGTTGACAGACACCTTGAAACATTTGCATCTTATGAATTAGTTTTCATTTTTTGACTTTATAGGAATGAAACCTTTGATAGATTAAAAAAACAAAAATTTTGATCTGAGATATTTGATCCATACAATTAACACATTTGATTTAATGAGATTAAAATATCATACAACATAACTGATAAATTAGAGTTCTTTTCAAAGTTTCTTTTATTTTTACTTGTGCTACTTGGATAATTGGCCTTTTCTCCCAATTTACTTCGCCAAGTGGAAGGCTATCTTACCTTTGTATGATTAGGCCAATATTAAAGTTATTTCAAAGCAAAACTATAGGTGTGAATATGTAGTAACACTAAAATGAAAATAAGTAGCGTTATATACTAATAAGGCATATACAATTGGCTAATGTTTTTATTTTTGACCTACATATGAGAGGGACACATAGAACTGTAGGTGTAATACTATCTGAACATAAAGAAAATACAAAGGTAAAGTGGCAAGGTAAATTAGCTCTCAAATTCTGCCACCAAAAGGCCCTATGCTAATCAACTGTATCATTTGCTTCCATTGCAAACCTCATTTACAGAGTTGGAAGAGAAAGAAATCAATTTTATTTTCAGCTACAATAGTGGAAATGTGTGAACATTCTTACCCTCTAAAGTATACTTAACAAATGCAGGATAACCTTTCAAAGGTAGGCATATTTAGCTGTCACCACTTACTTGAAGAGAAAATGGCACACACAAATTATTACCTAAATGTAAGTAATCTATTTTATCATTTAAAATTAAAGAAAACCAAAATATTCAGAATAGAAATATATCACATTTAGTTTTATTTAGTATATAAAGATATACTAATAAAAAATACAAATATTATAATGGAAAAAGCTTCTAATTTTAACTGTAGAATATATCAATAGTCTCATTTTTGCATGAGAAATTATCTTAAAATAATATTACTTTTAAATAGATTGCAAATGCTCTCAGTTTTTTCTCAGAGGTGAGATTCATGGAACTAGTTTTAAAATTTTATAATATTGAGAAAATTATCTACTAACCCTTTCATCAAGGATGCAAATTAACATTTTACCCACAACCAAATATGTCACTATCTTCTTTCTTTTATGCCTTAACTCTTTCTCCTTGTTTAGTAAATTGTTTCTTGTCTCTATGTTTTCTAAATTCATGTCTAGTCATTTAAAAAAAAAAAAAAGGAGAAGAAAGCCACTTTTTAGGTATTCTAAATAATAGATTCTCCACGTTTTTTAAGAATTGTGTCTGACACAAAAGAGCTGGCTGCCCTAAACACTGAATTTAAATAAGGCACGGGGTGCACAACCCAACTACAAGCTGAAGCACTTTAATTGGAACATCAATCCTGTGAGGTTCTTCAGTGCCTGATTTTGGTGCTCCACAGCAATTTCTTATGAATTACTGTTTTCCAGCTAAGAGATGCAGAAATTCCCAGTTTCTTTAGGCAGCTGCATATTTAATAAACTTGGCCTTGGCTCAGTGCCTGTAGCTCAGTTGCTAAGGCGTCGGCCACATACACCAGAACTGGAGAGTTCAAAATCAGCCCCAGCCTGCCAAACAACAATGACAACTACAACAACAACAACAACAAATATCTGGGCATGGTGGAGGGTGCCTGTAATCCCAGCTATGTGAGAGGCTGAGGCAAGAGAATCACTTGAGCCCAAGAGTATGAGATTGCTGTGAGCTGTGCTGCCACAGCACTCTACTGAGGACGACAAAGTGAGACTGTGTTTCCAAAACAAAAATGGCCTTATTAAAGTTTTGAACAAAAATTCTAATCAAAAATCACTTCATTAAATGGCTTACTCCCTACCTTAGAGATTTCTTGCAATGATTAAAGCTAACCCTCAGAGAAGTTTTTAATAACTAGACCAAGGGACTAAAACTGATTTTTCTCTTTAATAGCAATTTGACAGTTGTAGGACAACCAATAGACTTATTTGCTTTTTATCAGGACTATCCATCTTCCTAGCAGTGTACATTTTTTTAAAAGAAAAATATCTTTGAGAAATTTTAAAACATGAGTGTTTCAAAACCATACATTATTGGTCCTATTAGCTTCACAGATAAGACCATCATTGGTCCTATTAGCTTAACAGTTAAGACCAAAGAAAAAAGCCACAATCAATTCAGAGCAGGTTCCCAGAGGCAAGCTCTTGCTTTTTGCTGATTAGCTTCATTCAATTATGTCTTCTTAATTGTTCATGGGTTGAAGTTCATTAAATGAAAAATAATACTGCTTTCCTGTGGGTAGGACACTTGAGATTTGAAAACAGCCCCTTTGTCTCTGCCTCAAAGACAGAAGTGAGTTAATGTGATGCTATCTGGAAAAGCTCAATAGATTTGTGTAGATAGCCCTGCCCTAAGGAGAGAAAATAAAATTAATAAAATTGATTGCTAATTTAAGTCAGAAACAAAATTACTCCCAGTTTTTCCTTTTAGGCTAATTTTCAGGAAAAGTCAACTCAGTTTGGCCGTATTTGATTATGTTTAACAAACATGATATAATTTTTATTTTAAAAAGAATAGTTATTGCTTTTCCACTTTAGATCGTGGGATGTGGGGGCGAAAGGAATGAATCTTTAATTTTCCTGAAAGTAGGTTTAGATAACTTAAACACATGTTTCATCCACATCTATTTATTTATGAACTTCTCTCAGAGTTTAATCATTTAAAATAGATTTAATTCCCAGGCCTTGTTCTAGGTGATGAGGACACAGCAGGTCTCTTAGCTTTAAGAGATTTGTAGTCTGATAGAAAAAAATAATCCAAGAGCTACCATAGTGGCTATTTACCTAATATCCATCGTTTGTTTTAAACATGTCATCTTAATCTATTTAACAATCTTTTCTTACAGACTACATTGCATTTCATGTTACAGGTAAACTACTCATAAAGCTTAGAAAAATTGCGCTGCTTCCTGAGTTGACATAACTAGTAAGTACTAAAGTTCGCATTTACATAGGATCTGACTTCATGGACTGAGCTCCTAACTACAGGCCGTCCTCAATTTCCAGAGTTCCCATATACGCAAATTTCCGGTAACATGATTTAGTAAAATCACATCAATTACCCAACAACATGATTCAGTTATCACAGTATATTACCTTTGAGTAATACGTAAGTACAAATTTTGTTCCTTGCTTGTTAGTCCAAAATCATTTTGTAAATAATACATGTGCTTCACAATCTGTGACTAATCATATCACTTCTTTCAAAATCTGCTGTCAGTGATTGATCATTGCACATTTATTTTTTAGTTCATGCAGACAGAAAAGTTGTGGTTGTTGTCTCCGTGTTTTCCACTGATAAACCCAAGTGCCATATTTTTAAAAATGAATAAAGAATTGGATAGAAAAAAGTCCAATCCAAAAACCCCACAATAAGTGATTATGAAGAAAGTACAGTTGGAGTACAATTTGAGTACAATTCATTTGAACACAAATGAAGATACAGGCGAAACCCTGATAGTGGGACGATCGACCCTGCTGCCACCTGAAAGGCTTCTAGATTTGCAGCCAGATCAACTTAGTGAAGAGAAATTTATCAACATAAATGAAGAAAATGGTTGTGATGAAACAGGTGAAGGTGTACCAGACTAAGTGACGCCAACGAAAACCCAACCACAAATAAAAAAACCTTTACATTAAAGGAACTCATACAGAGATATTTCACAATATTGAAAGTGTAAAATGATAAAGTACTAAAAGGTGATCCAAATTTAGATTATAAATGGAACCTTATACAGGTTACATTTGTAGCCTTTGTCAGGGCATAAATAAGAAAGTAAGCACTATGGGTAAGCACTAGTCAAACCGTTCTTAAAACATTCTTAACAAACGAACAGTGTAATCAAAAAAAAGGGAATTGGTGAGCAACTCTAAAAGCATAATACAGAAATGAAAAATACTGCTAATAATAATGTTGGAAGTAAAATTTGCTTTGGATATAAGTAGTGATAATAAAGCCAACTTTAATTATTTAATCTTTTAGGAAAATTACAGTGTAATACTGTAATAAAAAGAGTAGGTATTATTGAGATTTGAAAAATAGCCCCTTTCATCTATTTTGAATGATTAAACGCATAGAGCACTTCGTAAGTAAATAGAAGTGTGAAACATGTTTTTAAGTTATCCAAACCTACTTTCAGGAAAATTAAAGATTCATTGCTTTCTCCCCATACCACTAAAATCTAAAGTAGAAAAATAATAACTTTTCTTTTTATTATTTTTTAATTATTTTTTATTTTCCTATAAGTTTATAACTGAATTTAAGAGAGTTCTTCATGTTTGTCAATAATTATAAAGGTCACAGAAAAATCATAATATTTTTCCTGTGATTATTTAGATCATCTTGCAGGATTTAACTTACATTATTATTTCCATGGTTCCACACTACCATGGAAAGGGAGAATTGCTTGTATCAATTAATTAATCACATATACCATTATATTATTGACTCTACCTAAAAAATACAAGCAATGTAAAGTAATGAACATTTTTACATTTCACTATGTCTTTTTAAATTCCCTTTATCAATGTTTTATCATTTTTAATCTATCTTTTTTCCTGTCTGCCTAAGTAATTTCTATATAGTCATCCTTTTATGTAAATAAGATTGATTTTTTACATTTTATTTTGGATAGTTGTTAGCGTGTAAAAATGCTACTGATTATTTTTACATGTTGATTGTATAACCTGCAACTTTAATGAATTTCTTTATTATCTGTAACATGTTTTTCTTACTGAGTCTTTAGGGTTTTCTAAGTGTTATTTATGTCACCTATAATGAGATAATTTTACTCCTTCATTTTTTGATTGGAATCCATGTTATTGCTTTTTTCTTTCTCTTTCTTTCTTTTTTTTTTTTTTTTTTTTGAGACAGAATCTCACTTTGTGGCACTCTACCGTGGTGTCACATAGCTCACAGCAACCTCCTACCCCTGGGCTTAGGCGATTCTCTTGCCTCAGCCTCCAGAGTAGCTGGGACTACAGGCGCCCGCCACAATGCCCGGCTATTTTTTGTTGCAGTTTGGCCGGGGCCAGGTTTGAACCCACCACCTTCGGTATGTGGGGCCTGTACCCTACCCACTGAGCCACAGGTGCCACCCAAAATCCGTGTTATTTCTTTGTTTTGTTTTGTTTAACTGCTCTGTCTAGGATTCCCAGTGCTATGTTGATTAGAAGTGGCAAGAATAGGCAATCTTGCCTTGTTCAGTATCATGGAAAAAGGTTTTAGGTTTTTCCAACTGATTATGATTTAATTGAGTAGGTTTGTCATGTATGGCCTTTCTTATGTTGATGCAAGTTTTTTTCTTATATTGAGAATTTGTATTAGAAATGATTGTTGAACCTTGTCAAATGTTTTCTCCTTCATTAATTGAGATGATTATATGGTTTTATTTTTCATTCTGTTAATGTTGTGTATGACATTGAATTATTTGTGTGTAACATCTATATGCACCAGAGATAGTACCCCATTGTTTTCTTTCGGGTGGTGTCTTTAACTTTGATATCTGGGTGGTGTTGACCTTATGATATGAATTTGAAAGTGCTCCCTTTGTTTTTCTTTTTGAAGGTTTTAAGGATTGGTTTAATTCTCTGAATGTTTGGTAGAATTTACTCATGAGTTAATGTGGTCCTAGAATTGTCCACCTTTTCTATTATTTCTTCATTTTGATAGGCTATACATTTCTAGGAATTTAACATTTTCTTTACAGTTACCCAGTTTGGGGGCCAATAATTATTCATATTTGCCTCTTATAATCCCTTTTTATTACCCAGTATTTAATCTCTCATCATTCATTTAAGACTTTGAGTCTTCTCTCCTTTTTTCTTAGTATAGGTAAATGTCTATCCATTTTGTTTTTCTTTTTAAAGAAAAATTTTTTGACTTTTCCTATTGCGTTTTCTATTCTCTTTTTAATTTCCTTTTGCTGATATTTATTTCCTTCCTTCTACTAACATTGGACTTAGCTTTTTTTCTTCCTAGTTCATCAACGTAGAAATTTAGATTGTTTAAGATCTTTTTTATCTTTTTTGAATGAAAATGTTCATCACTATAAAATTTCATCCCAGTTGGATATTTTAAAAACATAAAAATTAACATATTTTGGCAATGTATGAAGAAGGGAACTCATATACACTGTTGGGGGAAAGTAAATTAATATAGCCTTTATGGAAAACAGTATGGCTATTTCTAAAGACCTGAAAGAACTACCACTTGATCTATAAATCCCTTTACTGCGTATCTACCCAAAATAAAATAAATCATTATATCTAAAAGACTGTCACCCTTATGTTTATCACAGCACCATTCTCAATAGCAAAGGTAGAGAACAATCTAAGCTGTCATTAACAGATGGCTGAAGAAAGAAAATGTGGCACATGCACACAATACAATAAATTATATCTTTTGCAACAGCATAGATGGATAAATCATTAGCCATTATGTTAAGTGAAACAAATCAGGCACAGAAAGATAAATATGATACATTTTCACTTATAAGTAGCAGCTAAATACTGTGTACATATGTTACGTAGAGTATGGAATGATGGAAAAATAGAGACCTAGAAGGGTTAGGGGATGGAGATGGATGTTGTGTGATTACTTGATGAGTAGTTGTGTGATTACTTGATGAGTACCATGTGTATTATTTGGGTGATGGGTACCTGAAATGCTTGACTTTACCCAAATGCAATCTATGCATGAAAAATAATATTACTTGTATCGCACACATTTATTCAAGTAAAATAAGTAAAGTTCCCTGTCCAAAATGTTTTTGTTATTTGTCATAATTTCTGATATATTGTACTTTCATTTTTATTTTTATTATTTTGATGTACTCTTTGGACACAAAAATTTCTCGAAAGTGTTGTTTAGTATTTTTGAGTTTTCATATTTCTTACTGTTAGTCATTTATAATGTGGTGTGGATGAAGGGTTCCTTTTATTTTCTGTCCTTTGGCTACTTGGATCTGGATGTTTATATCCTTCTCCAAATTTGGGAAGTTTTAGTCATTATTTTTTAAAAGCTTTTTGACCTTTCTCTTTCTCTTTCCTTCTGAGATCTTCATAATGCTTATGTTGGTGCACTTGAGGGTTTCCCACAGGGCCTTAAGCTAACTTCACACTTTTTCCTTCTCATTGTTTTCTTTTTTTCTTCCTGCTATTCTGTAGGATCTCCAGTGATTAGTCTTCTGGTATACGGATTCTTTTTCTCCTTAATCTAATCTTCACTGAACTTTTTTATTGAATTTTTCAGTTCAATTTTCGTATTTTTCTGCTCTCTCATTTCTGCATAGTAATTTTTTTTTTTTTTGTAGAGACAGAGTCTCACTCTATCACCCTAGGTAGAGTGCTGTGGCATCGCACACCTCACAGCAACCTCCAGCTCCTGGGTTTAGGCGATTCTCTTGCCTCAGCCTCCCAAGTATCTGGGACTACAGGTGCCTGCCACAACGCCTGGCTTTTTGTTGTTGTTGTTGCAGTTCTGCCTGGCCCGGTTTTGAACCCACCACCCCCGATATATGGTGCCAGCACCCTACTCACTGAGCCACAGGTGCTGCCCTCTGCACAGTATTTTTAAAATATTTTCTCTTTGTTGATGTTCTTACTATGTTTTTTTATTGCTACCCTGACTTTGATGAGCATCTCTATGAGTATTAGTTTGAATTATCTAGGGACTTATCTAGTTCTTTGATTTAAACATATGTCTATATTTCTACATTGTACTTTTTGCATTGTTGATATCTACACATAGCAACATCATCCAGTATTCATGAACTAGTTTTATACAAAGGAGGACTCGTATCAGTGAGTCCAGCCAGAGATTCTGGATGACTTGTAAACATTTGGGATTGTCCTAAATGCTATATTTCTTCTTGGTGACCCCCAGGAGTCTAGAGTATGCCGAGTCTCATCATTTCTCTGATACTCGTGAGAAATCAGTCCCTTTAGTAGCAACCATAAAACTGAAGACATCAGCTGTGTGATCTAATTTCTTTTCTTCTCAAAAAGAAGTTAGATGCTGGAGGAGGAGCCAGGATGGTGGCCGAGTAACAGCTTCCTTGCAACTGGGCTCGGTGAGACTGGGGAGAGAAGACTTCAGGCATCTCTGGCTGGTGAGATCTGCCCAGAAACAACCCTTTGGAGACACAGGGAGACAGCGTGAGACTTCTGGACCCCCTGAGGAAGGCAAAAGCAGTGGAGATCTGGCAAGTGGTTGCGTGTGTTCGTTCGGTCTAATCCTGCCGGCAGCTGTGGCTACAGCACCAGTGAGATTGCAAACTGGAAAGGCCTTACCCGTGAGCTGTTTGGGTTTCTTTTGGACTTGGCACTCGGTTGAACTGCCTTGAGAGAACTGGGGCAAGAGGGAGGTATTTGAGTGTTGTCTGGGGCTCCAGACTGAGCCACCGAGCCAGAAAGAGCTTCCAGTGTTTGGTTGTGGGCTGTGTGGAGCCATCGTAGGAGAACTGCCCCGGCAAGCTCCACCCTCAGGGTCGCAGAACAACCAT